>NQII01003703.1:212354-245944 GCA_002778355.1 Clitarchus hookeri
GAAGTAAAATACTTCACAAATTTTTAAGAACAGGAAACTGGACACAAATTTCAGAACTGTAATATGGACAAACAAATGAAGGGGTCAATAAACATGTCACTTTGTCACACCACATAAATAGAAATTAAAATTTTTAAATAAAGCATAAAAACTAGTCCGGCCAAAATTTTGTATGCACAGTTAGTTACTTTACAATAAAAAGTAAGTGATCACTCAATATAAACATCTAATTCCCTAACGATTTAAACGTATTTACAGCACATTAACACAAGCTAGCATGCATTTATTTCTGTCCTATGACAGTTTGAAACTCCTTTAGAACATGCCGGCTGCATGCAACCTCCAAACAGTACAAGCAGCCTGAATGATGAAAACAAGAAAAATGAATGTGCAGCAGTAAGTAGTTTAATAAAAAAATTAATATTTTATAAACTTGAAGAATTATTTCATTTTTTAAGTCATTTTCATGACAATACTATTTAAATATTTTAATTTTAATAATATGCCAATGACTACGGGTGGATTTTTTATTTCTCACTACATTTGTAAACAACATTATCAGCCTTTGTTTAAGTTTCACTTGGAACATAATAGAATAATCAGTACTACTCCATTCAAAATATCCTTAAGTATATAATCTGGCACATTGTTTTTTTCCAGTGTGAAACAGTTTCAAAGTTAACTTGCTATGCTCCTACAAGCTATCATTCAAGTCAGAAAAGAGAAAAATTATCAGAACATAATGTGTTGAAATTTGTAGTGTCTTCAATTATTTTCTTTCAATTAGAACACATGCAGCATGTGTTTACAAACCACGTTTCTACTAGGCTGCCCAGGCCTCTGTATTACTGATATCTTTTTCATTGCCTTTATTATGTTGGCCATATGAACAACTACTTGTGCAGTCTCATTAAATATTCAAAAAAATTGGATACAATTCATTCAAATTCAGTTTTCCTTTAAGCAGTTAAAATAAAGGCCATATAGAGTTCAATTGTCTCTGGTGAAAAAATAAGTTTTTTAATAAAATAAAAATTAATTTTGATAAGCAGACATTAAAAAAAAAGCGATACCCTAAAAGGGCATTTTGGACCTCTTCTTGTTGCCAAAAATGTTAACAACCATATAGCGCGAAATTCATTTTCAGTAGCTTCTTGCAAAATAATCTAATGATTGGTTATTAGAATATTAATATAAATCAATACGTCTTCTGAATAAAATTAAATCCTTAAAAGGCACACCTAACTTCCCCTTGTCATCAGAAATGTTTACGTGAATAAAATAACATGGAAGTACATACATTATGACAACCCTTTGTCACCAAAATATGCACAAACACTATGCCTGAGCATTGTGTAATTCGTGGCAAGTGCCAAGTGGAATTTTATAGGAAAATGAAAGGATGTAGTTTTGAATGAATAATTATCGAAGCTCATAAAGAAACAAATCCAAATAACCATATTCACAGCTGTTAAAAACTGTTCAACTAGCAGTATAGTCTGGCATGATTCCCATATGCGAAAACCCAGTAGCAAACCTGCTGGAAATAGAATCCGGTTCGTCTAGGTGGGAGGCGAGTTGACCACTACACCAGTGTGACCCCTCTACCATACGAGACATGATGTAAGGTAGCATATCCACAAGCAAGCAAGACTGCAATGGCAAGAGATGTGTGTGGCACAACAGCAGTCATGTGTGCAGAAACACTCAGCTGACTGATGGGGAAGGTTGAGCAGAGTGGATGGGTACTGGCTAGTGCTGACAGCATNTGTGTGCAGAAACACTCAGCTGACTGATGGGGAAGGTTGAGCAGAGTGGATGGGTACTGGCTAGTGCTGACAGCATAGGATAGTGGAATCTATTTCTAGACATGCTCTGCTTGTAATGCAGCGCTCACCAAGAAAAACTCAATGTGCAGTGACCAAAAAAAAAGTGCAATTAAATTATTTTTTAGTCGATACAGTTACTCAAAAGTTGTAAAAGAGAGTTGTAAAGGAGAGGTGGTCAAAAATCAGGTTGCAACAGTCAGGTTCTAGTGTGTTAATTTTACACTTCGTTCATATACTGCTTCTGAAATTATGTAATAACTGTTGAGGGGCATAAACGTCCCAATATTTTAATTTGAAGTACGACTCTACATACAGTAATAATTCTATGAAGATAACCATATTTTTTTTNAAACGTCCCAATATTTTAATTTGAAGTACGACTCTACATACAGTAATAATTCTATGAAGATAACCATATTTTTTTTAAGCACAAAAATTAATTTTTACTTCAAATGCAATAAAACAGCCATCTACTAAATAACCTCATAAAAAGGAACACTGCTTTTAATTACACAACACCATATTTCAAAATAATTAAAACCACTATTTTATTGTTGTTGAANAACGTCCCAATATTTTAATTTGAAGTACGACTCTACATACAGTAATAATTCTATGAAGATAACCATATTTTTTTTTAAGCAGAAAAATTAATTTTTACTTCAAATGCAATAAAACAGCCATCTACTAAATAACCTCGTAAAAAGGAACACTGCTTTTAATTACACAACACCATATTTCAAAATAATTAAAACCACTATTTTATTGTTGTTGAANTAAAAAGGAACACTGCTTTTAATTACACAACACCATATTTCAAAATAATTAAAACCACTATTTTATTGTTGTTGAAAATCTGGAGACAGCAACACGTTTGTAATTAACACAGTAGTTAATTTGCTAGTACAGAGAATTCATTTGGAAGCTACCCACACCTATAACAATAAAAGTCACTTTCTCCAACAACAGCAAAAAACGTNGTACAGAGAATTCATTTGGAAGCTACCCACACCTATAACAATAAAAGTCACTTTCTCCAACAACAGCAAAAAACGTGCAAGGAAATGGTTGCAACATGTGATTTAAGATATTGGCATTATGAGCATCATATCAGCATCATTTTGAGATTTTCNGCAAGGAAATGGTTGCAACATGTGATTTAAGATATTGGCATTATGAGCATCATATCAGCATCATTTTGAGATTTTCTGTTCATCACTGGCAAGTGAATGCAAACCATGTTTAATGTAATGCTTAGATGCATGCAGTACTGCATATAGATTAATTTCATCTCATTAATTCTGCACATGTTACTAAAAAGTGTAAGTGCACTCAACATGCATCAACAACTACAGGCTGAGCCCTGAAATATCTTCCTTGCACAACCCATTTACAATTTATTTCTTTTTAAAAGAGAACTTTGTGTATAACATGTGATGACTCAAACAAAACTAAAGAATAAAAATTAAACTGGAATTATATTTGAACTACAGGGAAAGTTACTACTACTTACACAATCCAACCAAACAAAAATTTATATATATATATATATATAAAATTCAATTTTGTGCAGATGTTTATTGATAAACACATTAAACTTTTTTTGTAAACACTTTTTGTACATCCCTGTTACCACAGACTAAGCAAAAAAGACAAAAACAATTACTAATATTACCTTAATCACTAACTACAATGAGTCTGGGGTGGCTGAGCAGTTTGCCTGCTTGCCTACCACTAAGGCGAACTGGGCTCAATCCCTGGCCAGGTCACTCTTGGATTTTTGCAAGTGGGAATTGTGCCGGACGATGCTACTGGTCGATAGGTTTTCTCGGGTATCTCCCGTTTCCCCCACCTTTTCATTCCGGTGCTGCACCATACTCACCACACTTCACCCTCATCGACTCTCAAGACACCGATGTTAAGAGCCGCCTAAATCTCTCCACTTGCTCACTAACTACAACAAAATATTTGGAAGTATCTTAAAGTTTACTTTTCTTTATTATAAAAATATTAACTTAGTTTCACATAAATTCATGATTGACTTTAAGTACTTATTTTTGTTTTGGGAGGGTTCACAAAATATACAAGGCTGGTAAAAAAAAAGAGATTCCAACAAATGGGTCCAGAATCAGTAGTAAAACTATNGGGTTCACAAAATATACAAGGCTGGTAAAAAAAAAGAGATTCCAACAAATGGGTCCAGAATCAGTAGTAAAACTATATATTTCTCAAAACAAAACATGAATTCCACTTCAACAGTGTGTACGATGGGTCAGATGTTGAAGCCAAGAAGATAAAAAAGCAATAATGCTCAAAAATTTTATGTTACATAGGACCTTGCATAATGAGATATCACTTGGCAAACACAGTGGTACTCCCTAACTAGTGAAAAGTATTATTAAAATGATAATTGCAAAGTATTTCCATATCCAACATTAGACAAGCTATGAATTAAACACACTCCAAAAGCAATAGGATCTCAAGACTCAAAGTCTTTCATGAACATGACATTTACAGCAAAGCATGAAGAAGGAATTGGGGCAAGTTCCAAAAACAGTGCAAGATGCAGTGCACTCGACACAGAACTTTTAAGTGTATAGCATCTTTGACATTGAAACACTGTGAAAACCTGTTGTAAATAGATAAAACTAAATATTTATCGTAATTAATAGAAAGACCCTAGCAAATAATTTTACAAACTGATCCAAGTAGATACACATTTCAATATGTACAATTAAAATGAGAGATGCAAAAGAGAAATGTTTAATGACTAAAATGAAGTAACAATACAACACCACTCACCAGAATCACAACATCAGGAGCATTAAGGCAGAGCTCTGCCAAAGCTACTCTTGCCTTCTGCCCCCCTGACAAGTCTTTCATCCTGATGGTGTGGGCGTGGCTCGACAATCCAAATGTTCCTAGCTGTTTGCGTGCTTTCTCGTAAGGTAGGTCAAACAACCTCATCAGATACTCTGACGGAGTTTCTTCAGCTGTCAGGTGCTCGCCTGAATGTTGGTCAAACCGGCCAATCCTCTGTAAGTCAAGGCTATTATAAATATTTTTAATGCAAACAACTAATAAATACACAGATATTAATTCAGGATCGACTCACTAAATGCTGAGAATATTGTATCAAAAAAAGCTGCAAGAGTTGTTTAGTAAACTTGAAACAGAGAGAGGGGTACACATGCATGTCACATGATGTGATCAGGGCTTTGCCCCGACATGCATTTTGATGGGCAATGAATGAGACCATCCGGTCGTTATTCCTTTGAACATGATGGTCAACAGCAGCCTCAGCATTAGCAAACATTAATGTAATATTCAAGTGTCTATACCTTCTTGACCCTTGAACATACTAGGGAACAGTAGTGAAATATCTAAAATTCAGGAGGGAGCACACCTTTAGGCACCACAATGTGGGCAGGAGGGGGAGGGGAGGCGTTAGGCACCTCTCCTAAAATAGTTCATGCTTATCTTATAAATTTAATTTTGGTGTGATTAAAACCTAAATTCTATATTTTATAAAAGAATAGCTTTTGCAAGTCCAGAAATAAGAAAATTGTGGCTTTTAAGTTTGGAGTTGTTAATAACTGACTGCGTCACATGACAGTCAAGCTTTTTACAATACTTCTTTGCAAACACATTATTTACCATTTTATTGGTTGGCACTTAAACAATAAGGCTGAGGGGTGAGTTTACATGCAAGCACGCCACATAAAACTGACTGTGGGAGAAACAGTCCTGCCTCAAGTCATCTCCTGCAAATTTGAGTGTTTGCTCCTGCAACTTATTTATTGTTATCGCGAAGCAGACTTTGAGGGAAAACTCCAGTCTCTTGAATTAAAAAAGGAGGTAATTGGAAATCAAAGTAATATGCCGCACAAACACTGTTTCTCCCCAAGCCAATCCAGTTAAAATAGTGGCCTCGACTACATTGTGATGTCGAGCTTTAACTTGCTGCCTAGTGCCATTACAGCAAAATCAATTCAAACAACAATACAAATGTAACAATATATACCTAAGTCGATAGCATATAGGTAAACTTTTAGCTAGATCTTGGTGAAGTAAACTTAAATTAAATGATAAAAAATTTTAAATTTACATAGCCCCATCTAGCGACAATATATTAAATATTGATAAACTACGATATTTATATTACTATAATAATTTTGTGTTAGGTATGAGTATGTTCATATATTATAGGTTATGGCTTTGTAAATTTAAGAATACTTTAATAAAGTTTCTTGTTAATAAATTAATAGAACCGTTATACTATTGGTAAATTTCTAAGAAACTTAACCATGTGTTTAATTATTTATTTTTAATAGTACTTTCACAAAGTTTAGAGTTAATAAGATTATCTAATATTTTTTCTCAGCACAAATTTTGAACAACCATTTCACTCCTTTAGAATTTGAATTTTGAAAAATCCTTAATTAATGGCTGCCTATATTATATAATTAATGTTTCCTCAAACTTTCATGTTTATAGGACCAATGGTTGAGACTGGGCATTAATATGTCAGTCAGTTTTTCCTTTTGTATATATAGATAAAGAAAATATGCATATAAGTATCTAACAATTCATTGGGAATTGTATACATGTGCATTTATGTGAACAAAAAACAGATTGGGTACCCATTTACTCTCATGCCCTAACTGTTAAGCCACTACATAGGAAGGAGTTTATTTCATATTGTGTGCCCAGCGGTACTCCACTCCACTGCGCCCTCCACATGTCCACCCACAATGATGTACAACAGGCACATGCACTGGGCGATTAAAGAAATTATTATTTTTGTCTTATGTTTGAAGAGACTGAAGTTTTCCAAGCAGATTTCTTGGTATAGCTGGTTTGTGGTTTACCTAGCACTTTTAAGTCAATCATCATTCAAGGAAATAATTTGCTTAATTTGTTATACCAGGTGGCCACAGGCTAAAAGCACTTTGTGTCAGGCACTCATTCATGTGTCCCAGCATCCATCCAGCATGGCTAGCAGTATCCTTATAACCAGACATTTCCCTGAATTTTCCAGATATCCTGTTACTTTTCCCTANACTTTTAAGTCAATCATCATTCAAGGAAATAATTTGCTTAATTTGTTATACCAGGTGGCCACAGGCTAAAAGCACTCTGTGTCAGGCTCATTCATGTGTCCCAGCATCCATCCAGCATGGCTAGCAGTATCCTTATAACCAGACATTTCCCTGAATTTTCCAGATATCCTGTTACTTTTCCCTAATCAAAATACACAGTAAAAATTAAAATCACTTTTAAATTATTTTCCAATAAATTACCGTCTCTTTTTGGTTGGCATCAATATAGCCTTTCTTTTGTAACGACGCAAGTTATTAGTTATCAGAATACGACACCCTAAAGCAAACTCGTGGCGAAATTAACATAACCTGCACATTAAATAAACAAAATAACTCTTGGCGAATTTACTTGTACTGGTGGCTTCACTGTTGATTGACGATTTCCCTGAAGTGTGGCAATGTTACACTTCATGGATGCTTTTCTGTGCAATACAAACATTTATAAAGTACTATTTAAAAAAATGTACAATGTAGTCACGTTGAAAAAAATAACAATAATACCACAGGTAGAATACAAGCTATCTCAGGGCCAGAAACAAAGTCACAATACACAGACAATTATATTATACACGCATCAATTCATTCACTGAGTAATACTATGCAAAATCCTAAGCTGGTGCCTAAAATCACATTTTTCATTAAGTTTGCTTGTTGTATTACACAGAAAAAGAATGCATGAAAGAAAATATTTTCACTTAAAGTAATAAACTAGCCCCTAAGATTTTAAATTCTCCTACACAAAATAAGTCAAAATAATGCATATGTGACAGTTCATAAACTGGCATGTAGTAATAGTGCTAAAATCCAAAATTAAATGCATTTTTAATCACTTTATGTAAATCCTCTAACCTCGGATATAATTCTCAGATATTTCTAGAAATGCAGAATTCCCCGATTCTTCCAGGTTTTCCTGTTTTGTCTGACGCTAGCCACCCTGCCATCAGACTTGCAGGAATACGCACTATTGTAATTGTGAAGTGGCCCGCCAGCCCAGGGCCACAAGCTGGGGTCAAATGTAGCGAAATGTAGCTAAATGATTATCAAGGAGCCCAGGGAATCTATAGATCCAAGGACCAGTGACGCATACAAATTTTTCTGGGATGCCACTCCATTGCTGGATAGGGATAAAGACAATCACAAATCCGATCCCATGACAAACTAGGAACATGTGAGACTTTCCTGTAGATGAAACGGTGAGCCACAAAGAGTGACAGTAGAGCTACCCCACTTCCTTCCTCCCCAAGACATAGTTTTAAAAACACTAGTCACTGCATGAAAAACAAGATAGACAATGAGCCACAGCTCAGTGACGACTTCTAATTTTCTATTTTTTATAACGGTGGACAATTACGTAGGAATTGTAACCAATTTAAAAACTTATACTGGTTAATTTTTCTTACTTACCAGGGTTTTAATGTTAAAATTATAAAATAATATTAACTATTTTATTTGTGGTTAATCAACAATAACTTATATTTTCCCAATATTTTGTTGTCTCTTTAGTATGTAGTATAGAAATTTATATTTACACAATTACATTTACTTTAGTTACTACTGAAATTTGAAGGTTGGCCATACAGCACATTCCTGACATATTTTGTAACATACAAGATTTTATCACAACTGTGATTTTTATCAAGAAGCAAATCATCTGTCACCATATTTAATTTGGAAGAAGACAAACTAAAAACAGAGGTCCAAGAGAAAATTTTATTCTTACACGTATTATTGTAATGGTGACTGCACGATTTATTACTACCTTTAAGGAAATCTGTTAATAAAATGTTCTTGGTCAAAGTATTGTTACAAGACACAAGGGATGTACTCAAGTTCGTAAGGGATGGAGGTCTTAATAAACAACAACTAAATTTGATTTTTTATTTATTCACACAGCTATTATTTACAACATTTAACTATCTATTTCCACTATCACTCTTGTTATTCTCAAAGAGCACAATATTTAATGTATATTTCAATTCAAATTAAAGTCCTTCTCAATGTAAATTATATTGGTTGTAGTCAATTCACACTCATTATTTACACATGTTCAGTATGTCTGTTGCCATCCGTTCAGCAGTCCTGCCAGTCAATCTCACCTTCACTGTACCAATGCTCGCAGTTCGCAGACTTCACTCCCACTGGTAACTTATTCCGCCACTCGATGCTCTGCTGGCTGGTCATTTTGCAGGTCTTTGCACGCCTGATGCTTAAAGCCGCACGATCCTCCAAATTCTCAACTCTCCAAAAATTGTGGCTCGGAGGCTCATTGCAGCTTAAATAGTCTTCTCAGTGGCCCAATCTGGAAAGTTCCCCACACCCAGAGTCTCACCAAGAGAGACACCGACAATAAACCAGAAAATTCTTTCAGATAATTGCAGAAGTTGAACCCGCTGAAGGTCAGGAGCACGCGAGTTGCACACAGCACACTGCAACATCCTTTGTGAATCGCCACCCGCTTATCACACTACGCTCACCTGACCTTCCTTCCTTCTTGCAAGCAGTACAGGGCAAGGGAAGCAACGAAGAGCAGCAACACGTAACACCAATCTTCGCAAACCAGTCAAATTAATTTCCCTGCTGCTAATTTTCCACCACTGTCAATACCAACCAGTAAACCAAAAATTTTAGTGGTCTTAATTCATAATGCAGTATTCCTTCCCTCTCTTTAAATGGGCAGTATTTTGTGATTGTTAGCATGAACTATTGTGAGGTTCTGAGGAACAGGTAATCTTCAAGTGTTTGTCTTGGCATGTTTTACACCCTAGTAAAGAATGAGAACTCACAATGCCTTGCGTGCTATTTTCATGTTATTAAATGCAGCCTGCTATTGCAAGTTCGCTTGCAAAACCCTCTTACCGGTGACATATTATGCTTACTATGCCTTATGACGGGCAAACATGAGAATCATGCTCGACTCAACCTACTGTAATTTCTAAATAACACTTCTTTACTACAAATAGCCATTACTTTTAAGTTATACAAGTTTCACTAAGCTTTGTCAGATTCAAGACACCACGCTTATTTCTGTAACAATACATACATAATGAATTTACAGTGTTTGTATTAAGATTTTGCAATGAATAAATTATAAAAAAATCTCAAAATTTTTTAATGTAGAAGCTTTTCTTTGAATTCACCATCCCTTGATTGCCCGAACCATTTGATACATTTTTTGTTAACCCCCTGCCAGCTTTTGGAAATCTTTGTTTTCAACAAGAAACTACAATTCCTCATAACAATGGACTTAAGTTATTAACACAACTGACTTCTACAGGGGTCTCTCAAAAACTCCTGTGCTACATTATAAACAATATTTACATACAATAACTCACCAAGCGATAATTCTTTCTGACATCACCTTGGTGTGGCTGCAGATCTCCAGTCAGTAACTTTAGGAATGTTGTTTTACCAACACCATTGGGACCAACTATAGCCACACGGGAGTTAAGGTCAATGCCAAAGTCACCATTTACGAACAGTGGTTTCTGTCCAGGATAGGCAAATGTCACATCTGTAAAAAAATATAACTTTCTTTATGTGACCAGTTATTCCATTGCTGACATCATTTCAAATGAAACTGTATTATTCTAGGTGCAACAAAAATAAACTTACGTACAGAAACATTCTGACACGATTTCACACTCTCTCAAATAGAGAAACAGAAAAAAAAGGTACACAGAGTCATGTGGAATATAAAAAAAATACTATAACCAATGTTATTTTGACACTGGTTGTAAGCTGCAGAAACATACATATACAATAGTACCACCAAAGGCTGTTCATGGTAAAGTAGGCAATTTTGAAACTGACCACGCACAGTGCATACTGCCACGGGGGCTTCCAGTTAAGGTGGCAGATAATTAACAATAAAAAAAAATTCATAGACCTGGCATTAATGAGTGTAATATGTAAATTTATGGTTAATGAAGTCAAGGTTTTTATACCAGGCACAGAACTTCTTGGCTGCTGAAGGTCGAGCAATCTGCCATGCTCCTCCCGCTAGCTGGTGCCAGTAGCCTATCACAGCTGTGCGCTGTTGCCTAGTTTGCAGTGTTCCAGTGTACGCAGAGAGTTCTGCAACATGTTTCTCAAATGTGTTCATCAAATAGTGAAATATTTCATTAAAATTAGGTCACTTTTTACAAGAGGCTGATTTTGCTGAATAAGTAGGTGAAAATCCTACATCTATAGCTTCAACTGTTCGTGTTTTACATTAGTAAGGCGTGTGCATGACAGTTACCATAAACTCATGACTATTTTTCAGAATAGAGTATAATTCTTCGCTCGCTCTTCCCTTGATACGGAACCACATTTCCAATATATCTAAATGTACCTGTGTTGCTTTGAAAGCAGGCGATAACGAAGTGTGAATCGTGTTTAATCGACAGACGATAATATGTAGCACAGCTGCCCCATTCTACATCGTGTTGGTGCCTGCTCTGTTCTGTAGCTTCAGTTCTGCGACGGGCTTTGAACATTTCTCATCATTATTCAGTTGCCTGCAAGTAAAGTTTTTGCTGAAATTATGGTGCTAATTAGACATTGTGCTATCACCAGTAAATGAAAAACTGAAGTGGTTCACAAACAGTTATCTATAATCGTCCGTACGCGTTAATTTTCAAATTAATTATTAAACTAACAATTACGCAAAAGTACACATTTTAAACAAAATAAAAGTTTGACAGCGAGGACGTGTGATGTCAGTGAACATACAGTGCATTGCATCTACATCGAAGGCAATGTTTGTGTCACAAAAAAAAGTCAGGAAATAAGTTACGGTTTTTGATGACTACCAAAGAATATCTTCGGAGAACTGTTAGAATTTCACGATAAGGGGGAAAATTCCGACGACAAAACAAATTACTGCAGCTATACGTGATGGTTTCAACAAGTCCCACGGCAAAATTGTTGAATTTTTTTTTTTTTGCTTTAAGGAATTGAATGACGGAGGAAATTTGTTATGGAAAGTAATGGCATAATATGCCCTGACAGGGATGAGGAGCTTACGCTGCCATTATAAGCTACATCAATAAAGTTGATTGTTTTTTCTATGCTACACGCAACTGTAGGTATAGGACAATTATCACATTTATGTTTAATAGCTGTTGCCAGTCAGTAAATTTAAGTGTCCGATCATTTTTAGTAAATACTTAAAAAGTGTTCGTCTGCAGAAAGAGTTTTCTAATAGATTTAAACTCCCAAATTTATCACATAGATGGTTTACAGATTTTTTTTTTCTACAATATTCAAATGTTTCTTTATGCATACAGTTGTAATTTATATTAATACAATTCAGATTTCACTACACATGTACTATGACGTGACGGATGCTCGATAGATTTGGCAACAGGGCTTGGGAACGCTCGCCGATAGACACACTGAGCAGCCAAGAAGTTATGTGCCTGGTATAGTTATATACACTCAAAGAAAACAAATTTGCAAATCATCAACCCATTTACTTCCCTAAAAATTCCGAGTTTTTCACTTGTATGATGCATGAATAAAGTTAGACTAAGTCCATGGCACTGCCAAGCCTACATATGGCGGCAGAATTCAAAATGAGAGGAAATTAACTGTGTACAACCAATAGCAAAGATTATACAAAGTTAACCCTGAACCACTAGTTCACTGTACATTAGGAATGGGTTGGTATGTACCAGTTGTTGGCTCCACCGGTTCTCAAAAATGGAAATGGGGACAAAGAACAAAAGTTTTCATTTTGGTTCCACCATACACAATACAAATATCATGTAAATATTCTATGCAAAGTAGTGCCTGAACGATTTACACAACACATTTTACACACATCAAATTAACTTTGCTCAGGTTGTTCATTAAACGTGGTTTCTCCCGCACCAACCACATAACATTTTTCTAAGATATTCGTAAGCACCATTGTTTACAAGTTTTTACGAGATTTCCAGCAATTTCAACAACTTGTGATCTAAGGAAACAAAACTACTGTGACCCCACTAGCAAGCTTTTGTGGTACCACAAAATTTGTCACTTTTCATATCAGTTCATGGAAATTCATTTATTTTGCATACATTTTGTGATGTGGAGTGTAATTCAATTTTTAATGTTAGTTTATAAACCTGCGGGTCAAAATCAACAAAAAAGGTTACTTCAACCTTAAACACCATTGTTCAAAGAATTCTTGCTTAAATGCCAAACAAAGTTCTGTATTTCATTGCATAATAACATCTAATTTTACATTTAAGAAAACTATTAAAAATACAATAATTACTTAATCACTGTATGGAAACCTTTTGTTTACCTACAACATATTATTGCTGATATCCGCTGTGTTAAGTGTGTGTCCATGCATCCATTGCGCATGGGCGACAGAACAGAAACTTTTTAACCATGAGCTACCTCTGAAACCGGCACAAGTGCCACTATCCTATCACACGAGCTGTTGTTGCCAATGTCCATTCAGCAGGTGAGAGCCATGTTGCCAACAATGTATGTGAACAGTGAAAGGAAAACAATGTGCCTGAATGAAAAAAAGGAAATAATAAAAAGGATACGTGTAACGCTTCCCTTTCCTCTTCTTGGCACATTTCTCTGATAAATAAATAAATAAATAAATAAAAGAAAAGGATAAACAGGGTGGCACTAATGTTGGGGGGTAAATAATGCATCCATCCTTGAAGCAATTTGTACATGTGTTATGAGCAGCTGGCAGTTAATATCACATGAAACTGTTGTGAAAAGTGGCTCTAGAAGACTGGGATCACAAATGTGTTAGATGGCACAGATAATCATTTACTGTGGCAAGAAGAAGAATAATCTGGCAGCATGTTGTGACTAATTCAAGCGCTAATAAAGATACAATTTGAGTGAAGAGGACGTGCCCATGCCCAGCTGTAGTGGCAAGGTCAATGCTTTAAAAAGCATTGGTGATTCATCAGTGTCTGATTAATTAATAGTCCACTCACTCTCCTGTGACTTATGCATATTTGTAAGTGATATTTGAAAGTGCAATTACAATGTATAACTTTTCTGTTATGACAACATGGCTGAAATATGGAGTCACTTACTCATTGCTGTTTCTTTACAAATATCGTGGAACACACACAGAATTACTAGATCATTAATTTTATTTCTGTACAATATAGTTAATTAATGTTCACAGTAATAAGTGCTTATGGCCATGGGGCATAAAGTTTTTTTATTACCACAATTTTTACTCCAATGTTAAAACTTTCACCACATAAGGGTTGCACCCTCATTTTTCAGATAAAATTTGGGCAAGAAATTATGTGATTAAACACTGTTTTCTGAAAGCTCACAGGTTGATAACAAGAACACACAATATTTTATGGTTGCAGCAATCAAGTGGTGGCAAATCCTAAGGGAGGAAAATTCTTCTGAAAGTGTTGCTGGGTAATGCGTAACAAACTATTCTATCGTTAACTTTTTCACCTTAACGTTGATTAATTGGTGCTTTATTTATTTATTGAGTAAACACAGCAGACTAACGTAGTGGATGTAATGTATTAAATGAAATCACATGGCAATGTNTTTATTTATTTATTGAGTAAACACAGCAGACTAACGTAGTGGATGTAATGTATTAAATGAAATCACATGGCAATGTTTACATTGATATGAAGTGGAAGAATACACAAAACTGAAGAAAGAAGAAACTACTACTTGGAAACAATCCAGCCAGTTGTTTGAACACTTTAGTTCTGTATACCTAACTTCACAGCCAATTCATCAACCTTCTAGTATNAACAATCCAGCCAGTTGTTTGAACACTTTAGTTCTGTATACCTAACTTCACAGCCAATTCATCAACCTTCTAGTATCATTGGTCTGGTTACAGGCAAGTTTTGCACTCTTAAACTGGCCANTAGTATCATTGGTCTGGTTACAGGCAAGTTTTGCACTCTTAAACTGGCCAAAACACACCAGCATAGTTTCATCCAGATCGCGTGGGTCATGTATCTCAATATTTTAAACTGTACACTGCGGCCTTCCTTCAGC
This sequence comes from Clitarchus hookeri, assembly GCA_002778355.1. Taxonomy (NCBI): domain Eukaryota; kingdom Metazoa; phylum Arthropoda; class Insecta; order Phasmatodea; family Phasmatidae; genus Clitarchus; species Clitarchus hookeri. The sequence goes on from NQII01003703.1 coordinate 227,281, forward strand.
ACTGCATTCACAATTTCTTCCCCCTCTTTGAGAATGATTAAAAGCTTTGACTTTGGTATGCCATGCCACCACACAATCTCAAAGACATCCAGCAAGTGGATAATCTCATATTTCTTTGGAGCGACAAGCCGGCTCGCTTTTCAATCATTTAAAAAAAATCGTAAGTTCCTTTAAAAGTTGCGAGTCATCTACAATCATTCACAAAATTACACCAGAATCATTACCAGATTGAAATAACAGAAACCTGTGTCTGTCATCAATAGTTGCTCACAAAATTAAACCTAAAATGTTACCAAAAAAGAAAAGAAAAAACCAAGCATAATAAGTTGACAAACAGTAATCAAAAACCAAGACAAATCCAAGTCATAACAAAAGCAAAGTGAAAATGAAAAGGCAAGCATGAGAGAAAACAATGACAGACAAAAAAATTACAGTAAGTTGTGTCATGCATGGAAATATTCAGTGGCCTGAGGGGTGAAGGAGGGTATGCAAAGTCAATAGGTTGTCGCATGCAGGTTTAGGGATTAGAGAACGCCGTTGGCTCACATCCATCCCCCCCCCTCACACCACCACCGCCAACGCACTTCACTAGGCGCCTTCCAGATGGCACGTGGAACCAGGGCTGGTGGAAAATTTTCAGTACACGTGGAGCGGAAGCGTAGACCTTCCCCCTCCCCCCCCCTTCACCACCGGACACCTCTCGCCCGCCGCGAGATCTGTGGAGTACAGGGAATTCACGAGATATCAACCAAATAATCGGGCGTATTTCACCTAACTCAGAAAATACGCACCACGGAAGGATCGCTGACGACAATAGGTATTACCCCTCCCCCCCGCCTGAAACTTCAGAAATCAGGACACGTATGTTGGGAGGCTTTGTTCGGAGCTCTTCCACCTCACCCCCTCACACCTCCTTCCCACCCCTACAAGGCGCCACGTGCCGACAATTAAGACTGGGGGCTTGCAAGCATAAAAACCCCGTTTCGAGAGTGGAGGGGGGTCAGTCGATTACTACCGCCCGGGTCAGTAAGTTGCTTATCACCGCGTCGGACAGTCAGTTAGTTCAGATCGACCGCCGAGAGACGTCAGTTCGAGCAGAGAGAAGTCAGCCGCGCCATTTTGGCCGGGGGGAAATCGGACCCCCGGCCACACGTCGTTAGAACAGCACCACAGTGAGCTGACAGCAACTGCGGCCTTGCCAAGGCCAACCACACCGCCGGAGCTTGCCCACCATAGCTGACAGCACTCACCACTGAGTTAAGTATGACAATCACCGTCACAGAAGCCCCACTCAACCAAGAATTCGCCCAGTAAATCCGAGTAACCGAACTAGCACAGTACCGCACCTCTAAAGTTTTGATGTTGTGTATTTGTGAATATAGACACAAGACAATATATTCGTACTTCAAAATACAACAATAATAGTCTACCTCATTACAATACCCACAACCTCCACGCACTTTATAGTCGGTGCCTGGGGGGACATTAACTCTGACCATATAAGCCACCATGTCTTCAACAGTGTACCAAAGCGAGATGAGTTAAGGTACTGGCAAATGCTGGCAGCCTTGGGGGTGGTATATATTTTAAGACCTGCACTATATCAGTACAACACTTGCTAAGTGTTGTATATTCTCACGTAATAATTGTGTATGTGGGCGTGGAACTTTACAGTGCACAGCGCGCATGTATCCAGTATCTCGCAAGTAGTCCGGCAGCATTCCCAGGAGGAGCAGTGAATACCAATATGGCAGCGAATACCACTATGGCGAGGCGGTAAGTTCGCGTATGATGAGTGTCAATCTCTCTCGAGTGCTCATCAATCAAATCTTGGAACACCAAGAGAAACGAAAAAAAAGCGCAACAATGTTATTTCTCTGCTGAATTCCCTCAAATTTTCAACTTTATTTACCCAAATATTTGTGGTTCTTCAAAAATGTGTCATTACATAAAGACGAATGCAATAGGTTCCACTGTAAATGTAATCCAACACTGTCACACTGTATTTGTTTTAGAGACATTAATTTAGTTTTGAACTATCTTAAATAGAATTTTGCTAACATGTGGTGCACAAAAACTATAACAGATGAAAACTTTTATTTCTTACTTTGGTGGTAAAAAGACTAGTTGTAAAAAGCCTCAACAAATTTTTTTTTTGATTACAAACATGTTTTTTGTGCTTAACAAATGTTTGTATGGTTGACAACCAAATATTTTGTCTGCATATTCACTTATGCTTTTATTACAATATCACTAGTGATGGGCAGATACTTTAATTTTTTTGACACTAATACCTTGACCGATTCCATAAGTTAGTATTTCGATACTCAATACTGTTTCCGCCAATCTTTTTACCCATGTTATTTGTGAAAATGTGTGTTCAAATACAGAATTTTATGCGTGAAACATTCAAACGTAGGTCCTTGATAAAACTCATATGAAAACATGTATGAAACAATGCAACACCATCTTCTAAGAGTATGTTGCAGGAGCGCCACTAACGAAATACGTCAGACACAGTATCATTGTAAGAAAAAAGAGTACATATGGAACAGCAAATAAAATGCACTTAACATCTATGCAATGTGTTTCATTACAGGATTTCTCTGAAATATATTCCATGTCCTGCATACATTTCCTTCTGTAAAAATAACTTTTATGAAAAATTTCATGTAGTACATAAACCTTCAGCAATTTTATTGCAGATCTTCACTGACATTTTTTAAAAACCTATCTACCTTATTTTAAAAATGGAAGAACTAATATTTTAAATTTTTAACATGTATACAATGAATGGCAAAGCTTTAACAAATAAAAATAATTATTCAAATAAACAGTACTGTTGCACTACAAATTTTTTCCAGGCCAAAAAATGTATGGTACATGATACTTCGTCTAACAAAAATATTTTTGGAAAAAAGTGTGGTTAGAATTGAGTGAATATTGTAATAGAACTTGGGAACTAACATTCATGTCACAACTCAAGTGCTGGACAAATTTTTTTTTTCCCAGACAGCAGAGTTTAAAACATGACGAATCTAATTTTTCCAGTGTGAAGATCTGTATCATTGGTAACTTGATACTAGTAGTACCAAGAATCAGAAGTGGCCCATCTCTAGATTCCAAATAACTGTGTACATAAAACTAACTTGAAATACTGGCAGAACATCTGTGTTAAATTCTTCATTTCTTATTTGTTTAAGTCAAGGATTTCATTACAGTATTAATGCTTTCTTTATGTAATCATCTAGCGTAATTTTTCACATATGCTTCAAGAAAAAATTTGGAAGTATTTTTATACTACACAATTACTGATAGTACTACACTATATGAGTATAGTTTAGAACCATTTATTTAAAATTATGTTTAATTGATCTTGTGCCACTATACTTCATAATGCATACAGTAAAGTGGGGTGAAATAGATTGGCAGAGGTGGGATTGATCACATTACAATGTTTATACTTATGAATGCCAATTATGGTACCTGATTTCGACACCTGACACATTTCTGAGCATATGTTTTTTCGATTCCGCCTCATCACGTGTGGCGACACAGCACCTGATTAGAGTATCAAACCCCAAGACAGTTTGCCTCCAGAGCAGAGAGGGACACCCAAGGAAATAGTGGTTGAACCACACACAACCATTATGCCAGATGCACACCTAACATTATCACCTTCAGCTGGTGAAACCAAGCGAAGTGGGGCACACGAGTTGCCCCTACGTGAGTGATGGATACCGCCTGCACACAAGGAAACTATCCCACTTCTAGCCTTTCCCGAGAGCACAGCCAGTGTCGGACTGCCGAAAAAAGGAGCCACCACACCGAAGATGTCCAACGACCAAAGAAACTTGAGGCACACCCCGGCCAACACTATATAAGGCCATGCACCCCCAAGAATGCCAATTAATTCTCAGCAGCTCAACTTGTGCTGAAGCTCTCTGCCTACCATCCTCCTCACGAGGAACCAATTGTGACCAAACTTTCTTCCAGATCCAGCAATGCCGGAAGAAGTCTTCCCCCCCCCCCTAACCACACCACCTTGGTAGTGACACCAGAGTCCCTTTAAGACTAAACTTGTCGACAGGGTCCAGTTTTTACAGCTACCTAATTTGTTTGCTCTTGTTTATTTGCTAACAGGTCTCCCATCACCTATTTTAACTTAAAGTTAACTTCTGTAGGTTATGCAGTGATTAGGAAAGTGCAGGAGATAGTACAAGTCACAGTATTTATTCCTCACTGAATAAACACGTTACCAGTCAAATCTCGAAGTACTCATTCTAGAGTGAAACTGTAACCTCCTTACAACCTGGTAAGTGCCACCCTTCAAAGAAGAGGCAGGCGACTGCTGCTTTATTACTGATTTCAGACTCCAGTGTAGGACTGCGAGCCTTCCCCTAACCACAGCAGCAAGTGGGTCATCAAACACCACACATTAGCAGGCCATCCAAACTGTGGACAGGGTATTAAAATATATGTACCTGGTGCAAAGGACGGGTAGAGCCCCCCACTAGAAAGACATGAGGAAGCGATTAGGCCATCCACATCAGTTAACCCAATCCATCCACCGCCTACAGATCCGCCGGTTGGAGTGACATTCTGATGAGAAATGACCTAATCACCTCTGTACACATTCTTGCTAGGATACTATCGCCTGCCCCTGCTTCGTGGAAGTGAACTGTAGAACCTCCCATCCATGCCATTCATCCATAGATGGGGTACTGAGAGGAGTGACAAGAGTACAGATACTGCCACTGAGGCTAAACAATTGTTGGGTGACCCAACTCTGTCTACTGTGTAACCCCATGGGAACAAACTCAGACTGCCCGTCGACTGTTGAGGCCTCGCCTCACGGTCTGCCTTAGTAACCTCTTTGAACCAGCCCACAAGACCGTCTGAGACCCATATCCCGTTGTCTGCCTGCGTCTGGGGCGACCTGTGGCCTTGGTAATCACCTCTACAATCTACAACCCGCAGTCACCAACTGTCTTTTCTGACCATCAAGCTGAAGACAAGCAGATAAGCCAGTCGTCCTCTGACGGAGCACAGCGCTGCAATAACAGTATCCAGCATACAATCAACCCAGAGTACAGCCCGAACAAGGTAAACCTACACCGGCACCTACCACAGCCACCCGGAAGGCTCTCAGTGTACCGACAAACTACGTACCCTGCAGATCCGTCCAACCTTGTATAAGCTAGTCAAGGCCAAGCACCTCGTAATTAGGGATGGGTCGAATAACAAAAAATATTGGTTCCGGTACAGATTCTACCATTTAAATATCGGTTCCATTTTGAATACTTGCATTTTGCTTGCAACTTCATTCAACCAATGCAGGTAAAATTCATTAAATGTTTTATTTAACCTACCCAAGAGTAGAAGAATAAAAAAGTGTGAAGATAAGATTTAATGTATACAGATAAACTTTTACCTTTTTTTTTGCTTCTTTTATGCAGTGACTTGCTGGTTTTTTTTGCTGTGTTGGAATGCCACATCTCTAAAAAACTGTCACTTCTTCCCTTCTCCAGCCCCCTTGACAAGGCTATTCTCTGCCTTACAGGAAACAAAGAAGACGTGGAGAAATGTATCGATTGGCTAGCAGTGTTGCTTACAGGGGCGGGCTGAGTGATGAAGACAGAGAAGGGAGAGGACAGTTTATGACTACCACTTCTGAATTTTTTTTTCATGTATGGCGCGCACCCCAGAATTTTTTCCCTTTATTTTTGGGGAAAAGGGAGCGCTATACTGGAGGTAGTTATTTTTGTAAGGACAGAGTTTTGCAGTAAACTTATTGCTTTTTAGAAACGAGAACAGAGTAGTAGTTGTTAACCTAAAACCGGTTCAGAGTCAAACCTCAAGAACCGGTATAAATTGGAACCGAAGAACCGAACCGACCCATCCCTACTCATAATACAAACTCCTCCACGGTAGAGTTTGATTTACCCCGTGTCCCTGACCTGACACCTAGTGAAAATCTTGCTCGTGCAATGCACACCACCTTAACCCAGTCGTCACGCTTCAACCTTAACATTTACAGAACATTGTCATGTGATCAATTTCACCACACTTTACGGTAATGAAAAACTTTGTAAACTGTTAAGACTTTTGGGGGCACGGTGGCAGAGCGTTTAGTCTGCTAGCATCCCACCAAGGCGAACTGGGTTTAATCCCCGGCCGGGTCACTCCTGGATTTTCACATGTGGGAATCGGGCCGAACGTTGCCACTGGTCAGCAGGTTTTCTCAGAGATATCCCATTTGTTCCACCCTTTCATTTCGGCCCTGCTTCATACTCCCTTCAACCACCCTCATCATCTCTGAAGACCTTGCTATTAAAGAGCTGGCCAAATCTCTTCACTCACTGTTAAGACTAAGTAAACCTTTGTTACAGTTGAGAATTCGTAATACTGTTTTTCTATTTTCTTTCAGTTTCATGAAATTCAACATTATATTGAATTTTCATTTCATGAAACACAGAGTCACTGTCACACAACCTTAAACATAATTAAAATTTTAATAATACAAGAATTAATTTTGTCATGTGTTTTTGGAGAACTGAGCCACAGAGGTAACGAGAATAGATAACCAATATTGTGAATGTTCCTTTTGCAATCTTCAGAACACAAATATACATGCAGGCAGAACTTACTGTGCAAACCAAGAATAGGTGGCTGAAGAGGTGGTGGGTCAGGGAATGAGAACTTCACAATGTAGTCTCTAGGCTTCTGCAGCAACTCTGCTGGCGCATTATCATCCTCTACTTTCTGAACTTTGGTTCGATTCTTCTCCTGTTTCCTTGTCAGTGCTTCTTTCTGCTTCTTTTCCTGAACAAAATGTACAAGTACTGTGTGTGAACACCATCAGAAAATAAAGCTACTAATTTACGCCCAGCTTATTTTTCCAAAGGAGTTGTAATACAAATGTGTGTGTGTGTGTCTATATATATTTACAAGTATTTTCAAATGAGAGAGATGAGGCTCTCACACCTGTTCACTACATAATGATACTGTAGTAAGCAGCTTGCAGATGTATTACAGTGCACTGAACCTATATGTTTAGTGATAAATTTCAACCACGCACTAATAAAACTCAGCAGAATCAATTTTGTGCAATAATTATAATTGCTCCAAGGATTGTAAACTTGGTTTACATAGGCTTACACTATACTTTGAAGATACTTACAGTATGTACACAACTGCTCTGTCATTCATTCAAAATTACAATTAATTGCTTGCATTAAGATGAGTCTACTCATGTTACAAAATTTCTGACACACCTTTTTTTTTTTTACGAGTCCCAGTTTATTTGACCCTCTGTACCTATGGTATAATTTTTGTGCATAATTTATTTTAAATCTAACAAAAATTAATTAAAGCTGAGTTATACTATCGCTATTTAATTCATCTTTGTTTTCACCTGAACTGCAAAGCTATTTGTTGTAAATACTTAGTATTAACATTTTAAAGCAATTTGTCAGATACTTGCTTATTTGAAATGTCACTCTGGACAACAGTAGTTCACAAGATACAACTTGTAACATACTTTGATTCAACAAGAAATAGTTTGGTGAATAAATTTACTTCAGATGTTCTATTTAAAACTGCTGTAAGTGAGCAGAGAAGTGTTATAGAATGGATTATTTTACTCCAGGATTAATTACCTAAAATTGTTTAGTATCTTGAAAAAGAAAAAGCTTATTATTGCAATTTCAGTCAGAAGAAACAAAGTTTTTACCAGTTTACATTAATTTCTAAATCTTGCCTTAACAGAAGCTTTTGTGATAGTGGATACTGCGTAAAGAGTAGTGCACAATACAGGCAGTCCTCTACTTTCGTGCANGTAAAGGAAATATAAGGGACTAGGTTATAAATTCGGGAAATCTTTCTTCTAAAATAATTTCAAAACGGCGGGGTGCAGCAATGGAAGAAATGGAACTGTCTTTAAAAGTGTGGTTAGAAGATCAAAATGTGTCTCTTCAATTGTTTGAACTATTAGCTACATATTTATNCAATTGTTTGAACTATTAGCTACATATTTATAAACACTTTTAAATAACTTTGATGCATGATCTTGTTTCTTTGTGTGCAAATATATTGTTTTGAATTTTTTTTTTTTTTTAGTTAAGTTTTTTCCCCCCCATCTAGGAATGGTACCTCATTCATCACATTAAAATAAGGGTTCTACTTTCATACATTTCAACTTTCATACACAAATTTAGGAACACATTGTGTATGAAAGTAGAGGACTGCCTGTACCGGGTAATGGTGGGTCTAAAATAAATTATGATTTAAATTATGAATTACGAGGTGTAAAGAAGAACCTATACTGTTTGCTCAATGTGCTGGCTCGCAGACATTTGTTGTGTGCGTTCATGAGGGTAATTACAGGGTGGCTGGACTAGCAAATGTCCAGGAGCTCGCAACNCGCAGACATTTGTTGTGTGCGTTCATGAGGGTAATTACAGGGTGGCTGGACTAGCAAATGTCCAGGAGCTCGCAATATAAAGCCACCCACCATAATCCAATTCAATTTTCCTTTTCTTCAAGAAAACAACATTAACATTAGACAGATCAAACACATGGGTATTCATTTCTACAATTGTCTATATCAATATATTGAAAATATTTTTACCATAAAGTTTGTAACATTCCACGTCAAGGATTGACGAATGGAAGTTACAACTCGGTTAGATCAGTTGGTAGCAACACGAAACTCTAAAAGGCGCCAATGAAAATAAAATCAAGTTCTAGTTTGATTTGCTCTGCATTTATCAATCACATTAAATAGTTCACATACGAATATACCATCAGATATGCCGAGTATGAACAGGTTTCACCGACAAAACAAGCAGAGAGCAGCGCCACAGTCGTTTACTGATTATTCACATCTTGAAAACTTGCGTTGCAAGAAGAAGTTACGAAGGTAGGNCGCAGACATTTGTTGTGTGCGTTCATGAGGGTAATTACAGGGTGGCTGGACTAGCAAATGTCCAGGAGCTCGCAACATAAAGGCACCCACCATAATCCAATTCAATTTTCCTTTTCTTCAAGAAAACAACATTAGCATTAGACAGATCAAACACATGGGTAGTATTCATTTCTACAATTGTCTATATCAATATATTGAAAATATTTTTACCATAAAGTTTGTAACATCCCACGTCAAGGATTGACGAATGGAAGTTACAACTGGGTTAGATCAGTTGGTAGCAACACGAAACTCTAAAAGGCGCCAATGAAAATAAAATCAAGTTCTAGTTTGATTTGCTCTGTATTTATCAATCACATTAAATAGTTCACATACGAATATACCATCAGATATGCAGAGTATGAACAGGTTTCACCGACAAAACAAGCAAAGAGCAGCGCCACAGTCGTTTACTGATTATTCACATCTTGAAAACTTGCGTTGCAAGAAGAAGTTACGAAGGTAGGGACGTCAGTTCCCTCCTGGCACCCCATCAACCTCCCACACCGGGGGAAATAATTTAGGATAAGTTAGTACACGCCGAAAAAGAATGAAGTTAAAAGATTTAGCGGTCGCGGGTGCTTGCTGGTGTGGGCAATATTCATCACGCCCGATGCGTCTTCTTTCACTGTTGGTCTTACATTTCTAGCAGGCGGTATTCGTCCAGGGTTTTTGTCTCTCGTGGCTACCCCCACTCTCTATGCCAGGGTGTCACCAACCGTGACCAAATAAGTGCATGGCATGTCGCCACACCATATCGAACTGCGTATCCCTCCGAACTGCTTTGTCGGTAAAAGATAATCCAAAGCTTCCAGAACAAAAACTGTCGATGCAGTCGGAAAAGCTTCTATTCTATTATGCTGAAGCTAATAAAAACTATGATTTCTGAAACTGCAAATGGATGCCCGATAAACAAACTACCACTGCTTTAATTTCAAATCCAGATAATATTTTACAAAGCCCCGCTAAACGAAAGAAAATGAACCGCCGCTAGATTCTTGATAATTAATAATATTGAGTCATTACAAGTTTTTTTTGGCTTATGTATGCTAATAATGAAATAATGGGTATACGATAATCATATTTAGCTAGTGGTGTGGCAGGGTCTTAGGTGAGATTATGTTAAAGCTTTGTAATGCTATACTACAATGTCTGATTATACATCCTGATGTGACTGTGGTCAGGGCTAGCAAGCACCATGATAAAGAATGTCAAAATTTTGTAACTACATTCACTCTGTATTTGTTAACTCAATTGACTGACTGTCCACCTGTGTATTAATTCATGGTTGCAACTTGCAAGCATAATAACAAATAGCTGGTCCATTCAGCTTAAATTTATTTGTACTTGACATAGAAAGATGTGGCATCAGTACGATGAACTCTCTCAAGACGAATGGTTAAGTGATCTCGAATCTAGTTTATACAGTGTCTAAAAAACAATGACAGGATAAGTACTTATTTCTATTGAGCTGCCCGTGGCTAGGAATCTTGTACTTCGGAGAAGTGATAGATAACTTTGCCGAAGTCAAATTTGGAAGAAATCTTGAATTGTATTAAAGCAGAAATAAATTGTAAGCATTTGGCATGACCATTATATTTAAAGTTGCATATTTCTACTATAGGCTGTTCACGGTAAAGCGAGTAATTTTGGGGCCCTAGATAAATTTTTCTTTTAGCCATTTTTTTTATCCTTTAATCACATTCTGAAATAAACAATGCAGTGTAAGTAATAAACACATTGTCAACGGCACTCAGAAGTAAACGTCTAAGGTTAAAATAAAATAAATTTTTACTAACTATTATTCTATATAAGAGGACTTTCAAAAGTGCTCACTTTATCATGAATAGCCTATATGCCAACTGTAAAGCCAATTCAATGAATAATATGAAATATCAAAAACATATTTATGTAAGTTAATCAAAATATGCAGAACGGGGCCCCTAATTAAAGTTTTCCAAGGTCATGAAAGTGTCTCGTTATGCCTCTGTGTGCATTGTAAGGTTTTCTTCAAGCGTTGAAAGTAACTTTATTATATATTGTAATAAATATTCAGTGGCAGTGATTAATTAGAGCATGGTAGCATGTGTTGTTGGCGGAAAGTGGTATTTACAGTTATAAGCATGGATTATTATGTTAAAAGGACAAATTCTACTAATATTATAAATGTGAAAGTCTGTGTGTGTGTGTTTGTTACCACTCAGTTCTGTAATGGCTGAACAGACAGATTTTGATGAAATTTGGTATGTAGGCACTTCAGGTCCTGGAATACTTTTTATCCCGGAAAATTATACGGTTCGTGTGGAATAACAACAACAAAGCGTAATTCTGCAACGGCTGGGAACGTGACCAAAATATTTTTTTCCTCTGGTGTCAGAGTTTATCAAGTTGCCCAACGACCTCTGAAATGGCTTAACGACTGCTATCAATCAATAACAACCGTGACCGAATATTTAACGTGCCCTCCGAAGCCCGAAAGCGCTCAGATGTTATGCCACTAAACGGCCACCCATCTAAATGTGTGCCGCTGGGAACAATGCTTAACTTTAGTGATCGATTAAGATCCCTCAGCCAAGCGCAAAAAGTAGTACCGAGGTAAACTTATTTCTAAAGCTACAACTTGATGAAACTCTCATTTAGATTTTCATACATTGACGCTGGAAAGCGTAAATGTGATAACTATGCGAAAGTTGCACAGATACACGCCCTACTTCTTGGCTACCGGGTAAAAAATATTTCCTTCCTTTTGGGTTGCCGTAATCAGTTAAAAACCTAGGCCAACATAGTATATTTTTATAATTCTGTTTCCACATAAATGATTTGTCTTTTCCAAATTTACTTATTAGTGTATCATTGTAAAACTCAATTGTACATGGGCGAAGCCGGGCCGGTTAGCTAGTTTGAGATAATGTTTACGATTATATTTCTGGNTGTAAAACTCAATTGTACATGGGCGAAGCCGGGCCGGTTAGCTAGTTTGAGATAATGTTTACGATTATATTTCTGGATTAAATTAACAATGAGACGAGTCGTTGCCAGAAAATATCCTCCTTGAATAACGATGTGACTAAATGCTGGTTTTATTATGTGATTTTAGGTGATTAATTATTAACAAAATGTAAAGACGGCACACTTATCAAAAGTGTTTGTTGGATAGAATTCAAAATTATTATATGAATTGTATTAGTAAACAAAGAAGGAACCACTCCTTTTGCACAATCGACTGTTGCTGTATAATTCTTAAGTAATAATTTTTATATTGTTAACTTATGCGTGGAAATTACGTACGTGTTTTAAATAGCTCATTGAATGAACTCAAAATTTTGTTTTCTTAAAGCAAAAATATGGTTTTCAAATAATTTTGATTTTATTCTCTGCACAAGCTTGATACGTCAAACAAGACAATACTAAGAGGCACTGAATGAATGGATAAAACAAAATCATAGCTGAATTACATCNGCTTGATACGTCAAACAAGACAATACTAAGAGGCACTGAATGAATGGATAAAACAAAATCATAGCTGAATTACATAATTTATAACTATCTCTATGATTTCAATAAAATACACTAAAAACTATAGATACACAATGTTCAGACATTGAGCAAAAATTTATTAATTATTAATAGGCATAGATAAAAAATTGGCTATGAAACTGGTTATGTAATGTATGTGAACCTGGCCCTGCCCAGTTAAAAAAAAAAGTGCAATACTATCATAAGACATTAGTTCTTCATGTTTCCATTACGACATGTCTTACGTGGTGAAGTGTAGACTTATCATAATATATTAATGCATTTACTACACTAGGTACTAAGTTTCCTTTGTAGAATTTCGAAGAACCTTTAATACGACCAGGCAAAAAATCTACAAAATACAAAAAAAGTATGGTCAAGAATAATTAAAAAATTTCCCAGTAACTTTTACTACGAACATCTGTGTTTACTGATAAGCTGTTATTTTTCAAGCTACCTACTTTAATTAAATAGGAAATAAATTAACTATAACTGGCTCAATTGATAGCATATATTTGAAACAGGCCATATGTTGAATCACTGAATGTTTGTTATAATTAACGAATTGTTATTCGTTACTCTTTAAGAAGATTTCATTACTAAATGCACGAGCATTGGGCAATAATTTAAATTACAGATAGAGCAAAAAATACGTACCACATTTATGTTTCACTATTGGTGTCTTTTCGGGTTTCGCGAATAAATATGACACTCGATTGGAGCACACAATCCGCACTATGATGCCGCCTCATTGTTTCGATCTCAAGTCATGTTACACAGACTGTCTGGAAGAAAATTCCCCACTAACTGTCCGACTAACGGTACTACTTGCAGACGAAGGTTGGTTTGTTTTTATGACCCCTCTCTATGTAAGGGGCTGGCACACAGCATAACAGAGACCGTTCCCCAAGAGNTTTATGACCCCTCTCTATGTAAGGGGCTGGCACACAGCATAACAGAGACCGTTCCCCAAGAGCTTACTTGCCTCTGGTTTGTCCAGGATGGCTTGGCATGGTGAAGACCATCAGTGAACACCGATGCGCATGTTTGATCACAAGAGTAAATTAACATCAATATTATTCTTTAAGTTCCACCTTAAGGGGCCCATCACGAAGTGGGACCTGGTGCGGAGTGTACCCACCTTCTGGTCATGCCTGACTGACGAACTACATAAAGCTGGTCTGCCATTCTGAAGTTCAAGTTTTAAAGAAGTGAAAATTACATTTTAAAATTAGTTTCTAAACTAGCCAGTCTCCAAATTTTCTATGGGAGCAACACCACTGAGACAAACTTTACTTGAGTTACCAAATGAACTACGGTAAGATCCAGTCTTGAATGGTAAACTAACCTGACTTAGTTCCCACACCATACCGCTGCCAAAGATTTTCACATACCATACTTTCTTCACTTCTAACTTGCCTTAAGCAGACTGCCAGTTTCTCTTTGGTACAGATGGGTTTATGTCAGTCTGTACTTTTCGTACTGATGTCAGCAATAATAATGTCAAACATTTTCGAACAGAGAGCAATGGTGAGAGTGAAGTGAGATGATGACAGATCAGTGGCAGAATGCAAGAATGGGAGAAAATGTATAAAACTTGCTACCCAACGTTAACATTTGCCACATGCGGANGATCAGTGGCAGAATGCAAGAATGGGAGAAAATGTATAAAACTTGCTACCCAACGTTAACATTTGCCACATGCGGAAATCCATGTGGCCCCACCAGGAATCGAACCCGGTTTGCCTTGGTGGAGTTGAGTAGTCAGACTACTACACCACCATGGCCCCAATTTGTGAATATTAACTAAAAACTACTGCAATATCCTGAATATCTTTAGCAAATTCCCTATATACAAAAAAAAATGCTTAATACTATTACTTACAGCTTGCTTTTTGGACTGGCCATGGGCCTTCATTTCTTTTATTTTCTTTTCTTGCTTCTCATATTCCTTGACCATCTCTTTCCTTTTCTGCACAAACATTTTCTTGAACATGCTGTAGTTCCCCTTGTAATAATACAACTTCTGCTGATCAAGGTGGATTATTTCATTACAAACATTATCCAGGAAACTCTGGTCATGAGAAACTATCAGCAGAGTTTTCTTCCAGCCTTGCAAGTAACTGCAAAGCACATTATAGCCTTAAAAGTACCGTACAAGNAAACTATCAGCAGAGTTTTCTTCCAGCCTTGCAAGTAACTGCAAAGCACATTATAGCCTTAAAAGTACCGTACAAGCTGCACTGCTATTTTAAAAATAATTACAAGAAAATTTTAAAAAATTATAAGTGTACTTGCAACTTTTAGATTTTGTNCTGCACTGCTATTTTAAAAATAATTACAAGAAAATTTTAAAAAATTATAAGTGTACTTGCAACTTTTAGATTTTGTAACAGTCTATTGATAATAAACACAGGTACTTTTAATAAAACAAGTCTTCCTTAAAAAAATACAAAACAAAAGTGAATAAAACCAGAGCATAAAATAAGGCTGACAATATTTGTATTGGTGCTTTGCTGATTCTATCAGCAATAGCAAATACTGAGATAATAGGAAAGGAATATATATGATACTGTTTTATTGATAAACCTCTAGCAGGATCGGTCACATGTATGACAGCACCTTGTATCTGGCAGAAAAAAAATGTTAGTACAGCAGTTTTGAAGGGACTTTTTCCAAACTTACTAACAACTGAAAACCTGAGAACACACTACCTTAAAATNTTAGTACAGCAGTTTTGAAGGGACTTTTTCCAAACTTACTAACAACTGAAAACCTGAGAACACACTACCTTAAAATACATTAACTGTAATGTTTACAGCCCACAGGCTTATACTGAAATATGAATAGCACAAATTTCTAACAAAAGTACGTATTAATTGTGTACCTTAAAACATCAATTTTATATTTTTTGTGCAAAGCTCACATATATGTATATCTTACGATCACAAATGGATGAGTCTGCTAAGTTGAATTGAACAAAGTCAAGTTCAGTCTTATATTAAATTTGATTCTTCTAAAAAAATTTGTTTCTAATTAGAAAATTTTTATTTAGTATTTTCTTGCTCACAATTATGCAAGTAATAAACACTCGCAGGACGTAAATATTTTTAACTAAGTTAACCCCACACTCAAATTTTCTAGAAGATAAAAAAAAAAAATTATTCTTATCCTACAAAACAGAGTTCAAAAGGCATTTTCTATGTCACGTAGAATTAAAACATGCCAACAAATGTTTCAAAATCGAAAATGATTTACAAAACACACCAACTTACTGTTGTAATCCTATGTGCAGCACCTGAGCATGTGTTGTATAACAATCTTTCCACAATTACTTCATTTTAAAATCAAGTTTGTCTGCCACTGATACAAATTAATTTAATTGCAGAATCATTCAGTAAATCACCTGTTTCCACTTTCAGAATGTAAATATATTTGCAGCACTTCCAGACAATTACAGAAAATTGTGGACAAAGTTATTTTACAAAGAGGTTGGCATGCAGGTTAGGGGTGAGCCGATATGGTTTTTGAGCCTTTTCCGATATTGCAGATACCAATACAGATACTGCCTTGACAAGGAAACATGACATTTTTTCATGTTTCAAAAAATTAAAAACTTTATTTTTAAAACATTTAGTTAAAGAAAATTGTAATTGTCTTAGTTTTTATTGTTTCGGTGCTAGGCCAAACTATTAAGATAAATAAAAATCTAGGAACCACTTACTAGTTAGTAATTAAGCATATTTTTAAGACAAAAATAATTTAAATTGATGTAAAAAATGTGTAAGATTTTATGTACATATGAATTATGCATATAATGTATTTGTAGTATTCAACCTACCTTTGTTTTCCACAATACTAAATGGTAAAAGGTCTGTGCAAATGATTTTTCCAATGAGACTATTTATTTTCACAGTGCGGAAATGTGATGAAGGATAAGGTTTACTTTTTTCCATTAATTCATACATGTTATGAAATTTCGGTTTAGATCTGTTTACATCAGGGCTAGATGAACATGTAGCCACACAATCGTTATCTGAAATTTGTGAAATACTCGCAATTATGGCATTGTTAGGCACATTTTGTTTGCCAGAAAGTTGTGTTGAGAGTTGTACAACAGGCCTAGGAGGACACTGTTGTAGTTTGAAGCTCTTCCACTTCAGAGGGTGCGTACACTAAAGGTGCCGTTTTAAGTTTGTGGTACTATACGACCTCAATGATTTACCGCCTCTCGAAACCAAACATTTGCATTCTTGCATGTTGCTTAGGGTAAAAAAATTCCACACACCACTTTTCCTTCCAGCCATATTATTTGTTTTTTTGCTGGCGCACGTATAAATAATTTCACTACGTTCGTTCCCTAACCTAACACCGTCATATTACTACAGCAACAGCAAACAAACCAACAAAACAAACAAAAAAAAAAGACAAACTGTCGGAATAGCGCCGTTAGGCGGCAGTAATGTGCAGCATGTAACCAACATTACAAATGTACATAATTTTTTTTATGCATCGCCGTGTCCGCAGTTGGACATGAAACTACTAAGACAAAATATTTATGGAGGTAATCGTAAATATTAATTATTGTTAATATTAAATATGTGTTACACTGATTAAATGTTAAGTTTTGTTCATGCAGCAAGCTTGCCTACAGAGATAAAATTCAGTAAACGCAAATGGTGGCTACTATTGTTTTGTTACTATTGTCTTAATTGTTTCACTACAAACCATGAATACAGCGACACACAAAAAAAACTTATGTAATCTTGTAATGTTGGTTATATGCTGCGCATTACTGCCACCTAGCGGCGCCATTCCGACAGTTTGAATTTTTTTTTTGTTTGTTTTGTTGGTTTGTTTGCTGTTGATGTAGTAACACGATGGTGTTTGGTTAGAGTACGAACGTGGTGAAATTATTTACGTGTGCCAGTAATAAACAAATGATATGGCTGGAAGAAAAAGTGATTTGTGGAATTTCTTTGTACCGTAAGCAACACGCAAGAATGCAAAACTGTTTACAATATTTGCAAATGTTTGATTTTGAGAGGCGGTACATCATCAAGCTCTTATAGTACCACAAACTTAGAACGGCCCATTGAATGTACGCACCATTTGACGTGTTATGTTTCTTTTAAGAGTTTCATTGCTTAATGACATGCTTTTGGAGGTTATTTTTGTAATATAAATATGCTTAAGCATAATATGTGGTTCCTAGATTTGTATTTATCATAACAGTTAGGCCTATCACTGAAACAATAAAAACAAAGACAATTACAATTTTANGTAACAGTAAGGCCTATCACTGAAACAATAAAAACAAAGACAATTACAATTTTATTTAGGTAAATGTTTAAAAAATATTTTTTGAAACTTGCAATAATGTTATTTTTCCTTGTCAAGGCAGTATCGGTAATGGTATCAGCAATATCGGTAAGTTTGTAACAGCAATATCGGAAAAGGCTCAAAAACCATATCAGCCCACCTCTAACTTGTACTCTTTAAAAGCTATTCACTGACGATGCAAGACCTTGGGTATTATTTTATTGTGGTCACAAACATTGTTACACTTAACCCATTTTTTTCCAGTTTCATGTACAGGCTGTACCTCAAACCTTGTACTGTTCTATATTTTTAACATTTGGGGAGTCATTGAGAGGCTAAGTATAAACCTCTCAAATATAATTTTCCAAAAAAATAAATTTATTTTTAATTTAAAAAATCTGTTATTTTCATGCTAGAGACAAATAAACATGGACCTAAAATGTTTGGTAAANAATTTATTTTTAATTTAAAAAATCTGTTATTTTCATGCTAGAGACAAATAAACATGGACCTAAAATGTTTGGTAAAACCTTGGGCTGCTCAATGTTTTTGACCTTTTGGGAAACAAGGAGAGGCTAAATAGAAGGCCTCTTGGATATAACTTTTTTCAAAAGCCATCTACCTATTAAAGTAAATTTATATTTAATTAAATATTTTTATTATCACGGTACAGATGATTGAACACTGACTTCACGAAGAAAAAAAAGAAAGAAAAANATTTAATTAAATATTTTTATTATCACGGTACAGATGATTGAACACTGACTTCACGAAGAAAAAAAAGAAAGAAAAATGGTTGCCTGTAAAGTCGGTTTTACGGGCGAAGATTTTACGTGACAACGTAGTGCTGCGCGCGCG
>NQII01003704.1:0-20699 GCA_002778355.1 Clitarchus hookeri
CCTACGTGAACACCCACAGATTCAGTATCTACACTTGTGTCTCCTATGTGAACACCCACAGACTCAATTTCTACAATTGTGTCTCCTATGTGAACACCCACAGATTCAGTATCTACACTTGTGTCTCCTACGTGAACACCCACCGATTCAGTATCTACACATGTGTCTTCTATGTGAACACCCACAGTTTCAGTATCTACACTTGTGTCTCCTACGTGAACAGCCACAGTTTCAGTATCTACACTTGTGTCTCCTATGTGAACACCCACAGATTCAGTATATACACTTGCGTCTCCTACGTGAACACCCATCGATTCAGAATCTACACTTGTGTCTCCTACGTGAACACCCACCGATTCAGTATCTACACATGTGTCTCCTATGTGAACACCCACAGTTTCAGTATCTACACTTGTGTCTCCTACGTGAACACCCACAGATTCAGTATCTACACTTGTGTCTCCTACGTGAACACCCACAGATTCAGTATCTACACTTGTGTCTCCTACGTGAACACCCACAGATTCAGTATCTACACTTGTGTCTCCTACGTGAACACCCACAGATTCAGTATCTACACTTGTGTCTCCTACGTGAACACCCACAGATTCAGTATCTACACTTGTGTCTCCTACGTGAACACCCACAGATTCAGTATCTACACTTGTGTCTCCTACGTGAACACCCACAGATTCAGTATCTACACTTGTGTCTCCTACGTGAACACCCACAGATTCAGTATCTACACTTGTGTCTCCTACGTGAACACCCACAGATTCAGTATCTACACTTGTGTCTCCTACGTGAACACCCACAGATTCAGTATCTACACTTGTGTCTCCTACGTGAACACCCACAGATTCAGTATCTACACTTGTGTCTCCTACGTGAACACCCACAGATTCAGTATCTACACTTGTGTCTCCTACGTGAACACCCACAGATTCAGTATCTACACTTGTGTCTCCTACGTGAACACCCACAGATTCAGTATCTACACTTGTGTCTCCTACGTGAACACCCACAGATTCAGTATCTACACTTGTGTCTCCTACGTGAACACCCACAGATTCAGTATCTACACTTGTGTCTCCTACGTGAACACCCACAGATTCAGTATCTACACTTGTGTCTCCTACGTGAACACCCACAGATTCAGTATCTACACTTGTGTCTCCTACGTGAACACCCACAGATTCAGTATCTACACTTGTGTCTCCTACGTGAACACCCACAGATTCAGTATCTACACTTGTGTCTCCTACGTGAACACCCACAGATTCAGTATCTACACTTGTGTCTCCTACGTGAACACCCACAGATTCAGTATCTACACTTGTGTCTCCTACGTGAACACCCACATATACAGTATCTACTCTTGTGTCTCCTACGTGAACACCCACAGATTCAGTATCTACACTTGTGTCTCCTACGTGAACACCCACAGATTCAGTATCTACACTTCTGTCTCCTACGTGAACACCCACAGTTTTAGTATCTACACTTGTATCTCCTACGTAAACACCCACAGTTTTTCTTTCGTACTGGCTTCGTGTCTTTGTTGTAATACGTTTTGGTACTCTTATTTATAACTCTTAAGAGGCCTGTTATATTTTTAATTGAGTGTGTGGTATATGATATGGTTAATCTATTTAAAGTCGAATCAGGAACATTCATTTACTATAGAAATATTATTATCATTGGCTCAGCAAACGGGAAACATTGCCGCACAAACAAAAACCGCCAATAAATAAAGTAATACGTTAAACATACGAACAGTACGGTGGAAGCAGTCAATTTTTACCAGTAACTAATGAATGACATCTGCGGTTGATTCCTTTGATATCTAAATTAAAAATTCCCCGTATTCTTCTGGAAAATATTTGAACTTTCGCTGAGGTCTGTTTCTCACATGGTATCTGAAGATTTGTTATATTATTTTGCATTTGTTTTGAAACGCGTTTTTCTATATGCGTGGATGGTTCTGTAAAGGATGATATAGACCAGACTGTTTAAAAACTGAATTATCTTACATCAAGTTTGAAAACGTCTTAGACGATCACGGCCGTTATCGGAATCACATCCTCGACATCTCAATCAGAATGAAGACACTGCGATGTTAGAGAACAAGAGTTAAGTTCACAGTATTGGTGTATTTCACTGTTAATAACAGGCGGTCCTCTTCAACGAACTAAGCTGGAGCAAATAAATAAGCGTTAGGGCCAAACATCACATTATATGCCGAAATTTTTTATTTGCCTGTCATTTCAGTTTCACTGTTATTATAAATATTTCTTAAAAGATGGAAAATATACATGTTTCGAGTTTTTAAGCATAATCTGCACTCCGTTTAATAATTTTATTCGTTGGTGGTAAAAATACAGGAACGTATTGATTTTTAAATGTTTCTATAATGTTATTCGTGACAAAAATTAAAAAATATACTGTGGAGTAAATTAATTTATAAAGTAGTATTTTATTTTTAATTTTACTTAAAAAAAAAAGCCTACATCGTGTGGCGCAGTCCATTGGTGAGCCATCCGTCTTGTGTGCGGAAGGTTCTGTGTTCGAACACTAGGTAAGGCGTGGATGTTAGTTTAAGTCAGGTCATCAGTTAGTTTATAAGCCGACCCCTGACTGGCATTCAATCATAATACGAGGGGGCGTTAATAAGACCGTTTCAATCCAATCCAATAAAAAAAAATTAAGACAGTAGGGAATGAAATAATAAGATATAGTGTTTGATGCGGAGTTTGAAAGAGGGGGAGTGGTACATGAGAAAGAAGCAGGGGAGCGTGTGCTAGTTGAAAGATGGTTGTCGGCATGTGGCAGTGCAGAGTGCTGAAGGCAGGCAGACGGCCGGAGCCGTGCTCGGACAACGGCACAGGAGCGGACAGTTGTTTAGAACCTGGCAGCGCCTGTGTGCACGCCTGCCGGATGTTGTGTATGACGGCGTGACTGCACTCGCGTGCGCGACCTTGGAACCGGCGCTCGCCCGGCCAAGTATTCACCGCCGTCCATTTTGTGTTGTTTTCCCTTAATCTCGGTGTTCATAAGCAAAGGCGGCACGAGCGCTGTGCACGTGCCTCTCAGAGAGACCAACCGACCTTCGTGTGTTAATAATATACTATATATATTAACATTCATAACAAGTGTTAATATATAAGTAGAATGGTGCTCGAAATATGCATATTTGAAACATTTTCTTCATAAATGGTTTTTCGAAGGTTTTTTTTGAAATATTTGACTAACAAGACAATAATAATTTAGAATAACTTACAACCTTATATATACATGTATATATATATATATATATATATATATACAGCNGGTGTTGGGCCACCATTTGCTTTTAGATCAGCTGCAATTCTTCGCGGAATAGATTCGTAGAGTGTCTGAATAGTTTCCAACGGAATGTTGTCCCATTCTTGTACCAAAACATCCACCAATTGCTTCAACGATGTTGGAGATGGAAATCTACTCCTCACTCTCTGCTCTAAAACTCCCCATAACGGTTCAATTATGTTGAGGTCTGGCGATTGTTTGATTATATTCTGATGCTCCTCAAACCAAGACTGAATCTTTTTGGCTGTGTGTGTGTGGGCGCATTATCGTCTTGGAATATGGAAGTGTTTGGCAGCAATATGCTAGTCATAGTAAGAACTTCATCATTGAGNTGGGCGCATTATCGTCTTGGAATATGGAAGTGTTTGGCAGCAATATGCTAGTCATAGTAAGAACTTCATCATTGAGAATGTCGAGATATTCGTTCGCAGTAATCCGGCCAGTGATGTGAATGAGAGGACCAGCTGAATACCACGATATAGCCGCCCAAATCATAACGGAATCTCCCCCATGCTTGACTGTAGGAAGCAGGCAGTCCGGATCGTAGACTTCTTTTGGGGTTCTCCATACATAAACCCGGCCGTTTGTAGGAAACAATGTAAACGATGATTCATCGGACCAAACCACATTCTTACAATCACCAAGTGTCCAGGTTTTTTGATCGTGGCACCACTTCTTTCGCAGCTTAGCGTTGGCTTCCGTTATAAAGAGTTTCGCAATTTAAGCTCTTCCATGAATGTTAGCTTCGTGGAGCTCCCGCCGTACTGTTTTTGTCGAAACAGTATTACTCAAGTGTGTGTTGAGTTCTGCTGTCACTTTTGCCGCGGTAGTTTCATGTTGTCTGGCCACAATTATTTTTAATGTTCGTCGGTCTCTGTCAGTTAACTTTGGGTTTCGCCCACTATTCCTCTTTGCCGATGATGTTTTACCATGTTTTGTGTATGCTGTCATTACCTTGGATACTGTCGCTCGTGAAACGTTAAACTATTCAGCTGTTTTCGTCACAGACGTCCCGCTAACCGAGCACCAACGATTTGCCTTCTTTCGTAGTCTGAGAGATCACACATTTCACCGATCGCTTGTTTTAACCGTCGCGGAACAAAGCGTTTAATACACTGAAATATAACCTACAAAACTTAGAACGTAAACTGTGCAATACACACGCGTCGCATTATTTACACGAAAGCAGTGTTGCCAACATTCAACAAAATGTACTATATTGCATAGTGTTCATATTATTTTGTCCATCCCCTGTATATATTCATGCATATATATATTCTCATATATATTCATTTCCTATATTATTCTGAAAGCACTCTGATGGAAAATGGGAAAGAATATCTTACTTCTTATCTTCTATTAGTGTTCCGAGAGTAATGCAGGAACTGAATATGTTACAAAGGAAGAAGGTGTTTGAACGTGTCATTTATTTCTTGTCGTGTAGGAATTGTCTCCGTAAGGCTGTTAAAGAGCAGAAATTTTTCTGCGAGATTTATAGGATATTTTAGAGTTTTGTGGCGTGATATCAATGACACCACTAAATATAAATAACAAATTATGAAAAAAAAACCATAATGTTTTTATCACAAATGTAATAATTTCGAGCTGAAAATATTAATTCGCACAAATTAAAAATATTAATTTTAATGTAATGTTTTAATTCAGCCGAAGAGTTTGTTGTAGTCAAAGGTGTGACATGTTACTTACTTATTTATTTACTTAAAATACTTATTAAAATTCTTAAAAAAATTATTTATTTAAAATACGACAGTTGATTCAACTGCGGTAAGTGTAGAACTTCTGGCCATATCAACTTTGAATGTTATATTAGATTTTAAAATTGAAAAATTAGCAAACCACAAAACAAATTTACAAGTAATATTGTTCATGACGTTCTGAAAACATGACCTGTTATCTTGAGATGTATTCTAAGCTATTAATTTTGTCCAATTTTGATATTTGCACAAAAATACATACATTACAATTTACTATAACTCGTTTCTAATTTTTGGAAAGCCGTTTTAGTCTATTGTCACATCTTTTAAGGCTATTATTTCACATCCAACGAAATAGTTGTGAGATTATAAAATGCTAACAATAACTTGAGCTCGTTGAATGCCGTCCAGGGACCACCACGCGTCTTATTCCCGCGGTCAACATGATGCTGCGGCGCGTGTGATGTCGCCAGGCCTGCAACAGAGATCACATGCAACGCAGGATTGTCATCTCGAGTTCACCTGTGTAACACGCTTCTGTAGGGACACTTGTCTCCCCCGAGACTCTTCTTCACTTGTCGAGTTTCGATACATTCATGCATTGAAATTGTTACTCGTCTTAGGTGTCTTTTCGCGATTCACGTTTCTACCAGTGCCACATGATTAAGGTCGCCAACCTGGCGCTTCAACTGAGATGTAGCATGATGAAAATACGCTTTTTTAAAAGTAACCTACTGATATTGACCATCCCATTTCGCTTTATAAAACGGCACCAAGCTAGACTCGACATTCCTGTACACACTCGGGTAATGGCCACTTGTCCATTGCCTGCCACCACAATCAGAACTTTTTCTCCAGTTTTGCCCACCCACGTGTAATGTATCTACCAGAACGCTGAATGTATACTTTGGTTTGAATCATGCATGGCTTGTCGGATGAGCGGAGGTCGAATGGCTCACATGTAACTACCATATACTTGTATGCAGTCTACTTTGATTCTGAATGACAACGCGAAATGGCAGAGTCTCTGACTATTAACGTGTCTTCAGTGTGTTTACCTACGAACAGCAAATAAACAAGAGTAGTATGTGGATGGCGATTCTGGCATAATGTATTTTAAATGGGAGCTGTGTGTGGTTGTGGCTGTGGCTGTGCGCCTCGAGGAATTCTACTCGACTCGGAGGAGCTCGGCAATCTTCGGCTCGACTCAGGGGATGCTTGCAAGCCGTCGACTCAGGTTTGTCGAACATACCCGAAGCCGCTCAGCAGTTATGTTCACTAATTATTCAAGCAAATATGTCTGTTTCTGGTAAACATATTGGTTTTATAGGCATGAGGTATGTCAAATCGTAAATCTGTATTTATTATCTGACTTTAAAAAATCATTTTATATTAAATTTTTTTTAATATTGTGCTGAAATAATACATACGATATTGCAGAAACAGGCAAAAGTCTCTCATTAAAATTACAACATTTCCAGTCCCCTCTCTGCCAGAATATGCAAATTATTCACTGCCTCAATTGTTTTGTAGGCATAAGTATATTTTTTAATGTATACATGACAAAATCAAGCACATCATAATAATAGCGACCACATGTACGATCATGATATAATCATGGCATGGATCAGCATCTACCAACACTTTTGTAGGTTTAATTCGCGTTAATTTAAATGCCAATACTGCAAGGCCCTGGAGACTTGGAACGTACGTGGGTGATAAACAGTATTAAATTTCGTGCTATTATTGAACAGCAATCATTCCATCAATATTTGGATCAATCCATTAATCTCTCAATATTTCTATGAATATTTCACAATCTTTGCCAATCCGCAACCAATCCTCACCAATACTCAGCAATCTTTCCACCAATATTTCGCCATTATTCCATCAATCTTTCACAATCTTTCCATCAGTCTTTCGCATCCTTTCCATCACTTGTTCATTTTTTCCATAGATCTTTCAGTCAGTCTTTCAATTTTCCCATCAATATTTTAATCTTCCCACCAATTCGCAATCTTTCAATTAATCTTTTGCAATATTTCCATGAATCTTTCGCAATCCATTATTATTTTGCATTGTTATTTTGCAATCTTTCCATTAATCCATTATTATTTTCCATTATTATTTTGCAATCTTTCCATTAATCTTTCGCAATATTTCCACCAATATTTTGAATTTTTCCATCAATCGTTTGCAACCTTTCCATTAATCTTTCACGATATTTCCATCAATATTTCAATCATTCCATTAATATATCAATCTTTCCATTAATCTTTTGCAATCTTTCCATCAAATGTAATTTTACTTTCGCAATCTTTCTGTAAATCTCACAATCTTTCCATGAATCTTCGTATAAATCTTATGTCCAATATTTCGATCAATCTTCAAACCATATTCAATCCATGGGTTTGTCGTATGTCTCTAACAATACATATAAAAAAAACGATTCACCAACTATCTCCAAAATATGTACATGATGACAGACTTAATGTTTTGTATGCTGTCACTATTCATACATTTTTGTACGTAAAGTCTTCAATAATATTCTGTATGAAGATCTTTACCTTAATAGATTACTGCTCACAGCGCCACTCTGAAGTTCTGCGCGATAATAGAGTACTAAATATAAAAATTAAGAAAAAACTATATTTTTATAATTACTTATTATTATGTAATTACAATATCAGAAGAGGACAGTTCATCACATCCTGCAATATTAACCTTCCCCTTCAGCTCTATAATGATTGAAGATATTTCAAAAATGAGTGAGAGATACCCACGCTTTTGCAGGTCAATCAAATATCTCAGTCTATTAACAACTTCATTGGGGTCTTCGAGAAATATGTAACGAGTGTTCCTGAGGTACTCTGTTTTCTTCATGTCGCTTGTTGCAGCAAATGTGGTGGAGGGGTGTGTCAGTGAATCGAGAATATCGTCATCGTCTTCACCAACACTGTCATCCTAGCAATCTCAAAAGTTGAGGTGTAGTGTTGGGATCTAAAATCATACAGAATATTAGTGAAGACTTTACGTACAAAAATGTATGAAAAGTGAACAGCATACAAAACATAAATTCTGTCATCATGTACATATTTTAGAGATAGTTGGTGAATCTTTTTTTTAAATATATGTATGGTTAGAGACAGAAGACACCCCCATGGATTGAATGCAAATTGATTAATAAAAAAATTGGACAAAATATTGATAGAAATATTGGAAGATTGAAGGAAAGTTTGTGAGAATGATGGAAAGATTGCGAAAGTGAACGAAAGATTGATGGAATGATTGCAAATTATTGATAGAAATATCGAAAGATTAATAGACATATTGAAATATTGCGAAAGAGTGATGGAATGATTGAAAGAGATCGATGGAAAGATTGCGAAAGATTGTAAAATATTGATGAAAATATTGTGAAAGCTTGATAGAAAGATTGAAAGACAAATGGAGAGATTGCGAAAGATTGATTGGAAGATTGAAAGATTGGTGAAAGGATTGGATTATTGATGAGGATTGGTGAAGATTGTTGAGCTGATTGCTGCGCATGCGGTGCTGATTGGTGATGATTGCGAAAAATGTATGAAAAGATTGCGAAAGATTTATGTAAAGATTGAGAAAGATTTATATTAAATTGTGAAAGATTAATCGAAAATTTGAGGGAGATTGATGAAATGATTGTAAAATTTTGATGGGAAAATTGCAGAAAATTTGTGAGGATTGGTTGTGGATTGAAGAAGATTGTGGAAAATTGATGGAATGATTGGAAGATGAATGGATGGACCCAAATATCGATGTTATGATTGGACGATTGATGGATTTCTGGTCAAGAAGAACACGAAAATTAATCCTTTTTGTCACCCTCGTACATTCCAATTCTCCAAGGTTTGGCAGTATTTGCATTAAAAATAACACCAATTAAACTTATGTAAGTGTTGGTAAAGTCCAGGGGTTCCCAAACTTAATCAGTTCGCGGCGCACTTACAGGTTTAGTAAACTGTCCCGGTGCCGTACTCAAAATATGAGTAAAATTACGTTAATCAGGCACAGAAATGAAAACAACTGTTTACTAACCAAAATTAAAGTTTAGTTAAACCTAACAATGTGAGGTTTGTATGTGAGGATTACATCTTTATTAAAGTTA
Organism: Clitarchus hookeri; assembly: GCA_002778355.1. Classification (NCBI taxonomy): domain Eukaryota; kingdom Metazoa; phylum Arthropoda; class Insecta; order Phasmatodea; family Phasmatidae; genus Clitarchus; species Clitarchus hookeri. The sequence goes on from NQII01003704.1 coordinate 9,205, forward strand.
ACACACAATAATGTATTAAAATTGACAGAAAATTATTAAAATACAGTAAAATATGGTGATAACCTTCAATGGCAAGTTGGTCAATGTGACGGGTGAGCTTGCTGATGTCCACAAATTTTTTCAAATCGTAGAATAAGGCTTGATACTACTCTCATTTCTTGCTCCACATTGATTTTTGGGCGATATTTGCTCTTTATTACAGCTACAGCTGAAAATTAGGCATTGCGTAAATAGGACGTTGCAAAGGGAATGAGGATCGTTACAGCTTTTGAACTTAAAGTTGGATATTCATTTTTGGTCGATATCCAAAACTCAACTAAATCGGAACAAGTAAATTTCCTTTTCAGGCTGTTGTCGCAAGAGAGTTCAATTAAACTCTCTTCTTCTTGCGAAGTGAATTCTGGTGGAGCTTGAGAACGGAATAGATCTTGAATCCACGCAAATTTCTCGATATTATCTTCCCCAAAGTACTATGAAAACCAATCCGTGAGATTTGAAGAAAACCAATCCGTGAGATTTGAAGAAAACCAATCAGTGAGATTTGAAAGGTGTTCCGTGAAAAGGGACATCACGTTTTGTGAAACAACGACGTTATTAGAGGTCACGTATTTGTGCTATTAAGGGAAACAATTTTGACCGCTCTCTTCTTTGATTTTTCATATCCACAACTGCAGTTTTTTTCTAAACGCTGCAACCTTCACCAAAAGTTTCAAGATGTGCATGTTATCGCCTTGCAGAGACAGATTCAAGGTATTCAGTTTGTCAAATATATCACACAAATATGCACGTTTCAGCAAAAAAGTCTGGTTGGGAAAGTACCTGGAGTTTGCACGACCTTCCTTTTCAAGAAAAGTGAGAATTTCTTGCCTTAACTAGAATGCACGGGGTAAGACGTTGCCACGTGAAAGCCATCGGGAACTGCAGTAGTTTAGCAGGACCGTGTGTTCAGCTCCCATGTACATGCATAGTTTTTTGAAAAATTTGGCTTTCAGTGGCCTAGTTTTTATGTAGTTTATTACGTCAATGACATGTTCTAATACCAGGTTCAAATCAGAACTCACCAACCTCTATTCAAGTGCTACCCTATGGATGATGCAATGGGTCCACATAGCATGCGGTGCTTTGCTGCGAATCAGCGCCTGTAATCCTCCAAAGCGGCCAGACATTGATCGAGCACCATCAGCACATACGCCGATGCACTTTTCCCAAACCAAATCATTTTCTCTTATAAACTTGTCAAGCATCTCAAACGAGTCTTGAGCCTTTGCGCTTCCAATGATGATTTTGCAGAACAGAAGGTCTTCAACGATAATATTATCATCCAGAGAGCGTGCATAACAAATAAGGTGTGCATCTTTGTTACTGTCAGTAGCCTCATCAAGTTGCAGACCAAATTCTTTGCCTTTCATTTTCTCTGTTAATTGATTATTGAGATCCTGAGCTATATGATGGATTCATCGACTAATGTTAATGTTGTATAAAGGTACCTTCGAAATTAGTTTTCCTGAAGATTCTCCCACCATAATATTAACCATGTCAATAGCAGCCGGTAGAATAAGCTCTTCTGCGATGGTGTGAGGTTTTTTGCACTTCGCCACTCTGTATGCCGCCTTGAAAGATGCTAGCAGTGCGTTGCTTGATACTGAGACTTGTTTAGTAAACACAATTTTGCTTTTGTAAATCTTGCAACTTACTACTAAAAAAATTGCGAGATTTTTCAACCATGTTAGGGTGATTGGTCTCGAGCTGTCACTTTAGCTTACTTGGGAGCATACTTTCGGGCGCTAAAACTTGCAAACATAGCACACACTGCGATATCTCTTCATTGTTTACTTCTACTGAAGTAAAACCAAAATCTAAATAGCTATCATCGTATTTACGATATTTCCGTTTCTTTGCTCCCCCGCCACTTGTCGACGGTTGGTCACTCTCACTTGAATTGTTAACTTGCTTATTTAATAAAAATCTTTCCATTTTGCGACGACGACTATTACGAAAACACAAAGCGACACACTCAAACAAAGCAACCTCCTCTTATCTCGCCTGCATATGTTTTGTACTGAAGCGCGGCGATCGCGGACAGGCTTGTGCGGTGGCTGCGGGGGAGGAGAGGGACGCCGATGTACGAACGGGAGCGCCGAACTGACGCGCCGCGACGCGAGGTATCTACTACCTGCCGGCTCACGCGGCGACCGGTGCATGCAGCGCGAGTTGAATATTGTATTCTACCCGCGAATATAAGGGATGGTAGGTTCCGGAAAAGAGAAGACAAGAGTGCCTCGCAGCGCCCAGAGGCTCCCACGGCGCCTCTGGGCGTCACGGCGCACACTTAGGGAACCGCTGCGATAGTCCATTCAGGGTTTCTTTGGATGTTTTGAAACGAACCTTTGAAAAATCACACTATAAGTAACATGTCAACTTGTTTTTTTCAACAATTTGTATACCGCAAACATATAACACTATGATCAACTTTAAAGAATTGTATTCTCGAATAAATACAACTTTAACTTAGTATCTTCTATAATTTGCAATATTTGTTTTGCATTCAATACGAATTTAAAACAGTGAGAGCACCGGTGTTTTGTCAACGGCTAGTAAGAAATAGCCGACAGTTAAAATATTGTTTTCACCAATTTTTTGTTACCCAATTTTTAAATTAAATGTTGCCTATTGAAATATTTAAATATTAAGGCAGTCCTGATTGAAATATACTTCATTGTAACAGTTAAAAATATCAGCGCAAAATACGTGTGTAGGCCCTAGTGACATGGTGATTTTTTCGATCGAGGAAGAAACTTCAAATAGGTTGTCGGCCTAGCGCAGTTTGTCACTCTCTCTGTTTCTGTATATCTCTTTCTCTCTCTCTCTCTCTCTATCTCTCTCTCTCTCGGGAAGATTCGCACCACTAGTCGTAGCAGGAAAATTATACATGTTTTCAATTTTAGCATATTTTATAATTATTACTGCAAAAATAATGATTTTTGAATTTGTAATTTACAACTGAAAAGAGATTTAATGTTTGAAGAATTCTTATTATAATATATTTAGATGTGATGGCAGGAGGGTTACGAATCCGAAGTTGGCAGAAGTGGTGTCTGGCGAGTGGCGACTTGACATGGCATGCTGCTGTTCAACGAAATGTTAATTTTTCTTGCTCCGAAAAATACTTTAAATTATCACAATAAGTTCGTGCATTTTGTGTTTATAACCCTACCTGGGCAAAGCAGAATGTTGTGATAAATCAATGTTTCCATAGCAGTAATAAATATACTGTAATGTGCGTCGTGACTGCTGTATGTGAAAGACCGTGACTGCGTCGTGGTAGTTATGCTGGCCTGGTGTCTGTGATTGCAAATATTGGACGTGCAAAATTTATATGTTTTTATCGTGAACTGTTCTTATGACGAAGTTAATTACTTCAATTCACATCTGTTTATTTATCACAACCTGGTAACATTGCCCTAGGTGTTTCAAACACAGTAGTGTAACATGCTTATGTTTATGTGATTTGAATGTTTACCACAATCGCAAAAAATTACTAAGCCCAGCCAAAAAATGTTAAATAAATAATTAAATAAAACAAGTAAGAACTAAGCACATGTGCAAAGAATATGAGCGGAATAAAAGTTAAAGTAGGCCTGTTTGTGTGCATGTTCACCATTATCTTTTACATTTGTCGCTCTTTTGTACAAAAAATAAGTGACACGAGTTGCATGTTTGAATTTACTGTAATTTTAGTTTGCCTGGCTGCTCCTTCGTTTTAATTTTGATACCAACTTAAGCGGCAATTTTAACAAAATACCCCAACATACACCAATAACAAGAGGTTATATATGTACTACAGTTCTTTCCTCCACAGTTGTAACAGGGTTAAACCCAGTAGAGGCAAAATATACTATCGTGCAAACAAATATGGTAACAACGTAAAATAATAAACCGTAAGAACTATCGTGAATACAGACAGTGTTAAAAGTCATAGAGCTGAACTAAATATGTTTAGAATCCTAAATTGTGAATATTCGTACGTAATGAATTTTGTAATATAACATAAATATGTGAACAGCTGTAAACAGTAAACAAAGCATTTGTCAGTTAAAACGTATAAGTCACATGGCAGTATTCATGTTTACATGTAGCGGAAGGATACATAATCGGTAAACAAAAGTAGAAATTTAGCAGGGCTTCAGAAAAGTGTGAAGTATCCTTCAATGGACTATAGATGCTGTTCTATACCATGATTATAACGTACACGTGCATGTGGTCGCTATTAGTATGATGGGCTTCGTTTAGTCTTATATACATACATTCAAAATATCTGAGTGGCATACCTATGCCTATAAAACAGTCGAGACTGTGAATAATTTGCAGATTCTGGCATCGTGTATTAATCAGTCTTCAAGAGAGGGGACTAAAAAGTTAGTCATTTAATGAGAGACTTTTGAATGTTTCCGTAATACCCTATGTGTAATTTTGGCACAACATAAAAAAAATAATAAAAACAAAAATTTAAAATTGGATAATAAATACACATTTAAGGTTAGACTACCCTATGCATATAAAACCAATATGGTTACCAGAACCAGACATATTTGCTTTAATAATTAATAAGCGTAACTGCTGAGCGCCTTCAAGTATGTTCGACAAACCCGAGTCGAGCCGAAGATTGCCGATCTCGTCCGTGTCGAGCCGAATACTCCCAGCTGCACAGCCACAGCCACACAGCTCCCATTTAAAATACATTATGCCGAAATGGCCAAATTCATACTACTAACAAGATATATTTGGAACTGTAACTACTATTTCGGAGAAATCCAACATCGTTAAACCGGCTTCTTCAGAAAACGTTATCTTAAAACACACTACCCAGACACGAGTGAAACCATGATAGGAGCCTGTATTAAACTTTGCTGCAGAATTTCCATATGTAAAATGATAGGGTAATTTCTTAACTCTTCCAGACCCACTTTAATTTACATTCTCAGGTGTTGCACACAACACAATTCATGATGCGTGCTGTACTTAAGTAGACACAACACTGGATTTGTTGCCACAGCCGATGAACTGTAGGCTGTATGTTCGACTATACAGTAATGTGAGCCAGTAATGACCTAGACCAGTAAGACGGTTTGCGAATCATTTAGCCACAGGTAAGGTCATTGGTCACTGAGCCTCGCAGTGTGCAGCGTGGACCAATACTCACCTACACGCGCGTACTGCACACAGTTGTGTGCACTGGGTCTGAATCAGTTAAATTCCCACACGTAGACGCAACACAGCGAGAACACCGTATGCCAGTTCAGAGCCTTGCGCGTAGCGGCGATGGTGCACTGGATGTGCGTGGCACTGTCGCCCTTATCGCTCCCGCGCTTCTTGGCCTCAAACGCACAAATAACTGTCGGTAGACGTACGCCTTAAATGAGCTAAAAAAACTGCAGACGTGGACATATGGACATCGAAGTTTATTGTCGACGTTAATATTTTCGTGAAAACAGCACGTAACTGTCGAAACAAATAAGTTTGGCACAACACTTGATTTTGTAAAAACCGACGAACAGAAAATTTCTGTTATATTTTATTGATACCGATAGTTTCAGCTTAACGTTGTTTAACACAGTTACCCGGCCATTATTGTATGCAAGACAATAAGGAAAGAGCAGCTAAAAGAGTTACAGTTGGAAATAGAGTCGTTGGGGTAGACTTTACTTTAAATGCGCATATATCTGTGATTTATTTATGATAAAAAAAATATGCTTAAAATGCATCTAAGGCAGTAAATCGTTCTACTGCTTGCCTGAAGTTTACACAATCTCAATTGCAAGTACAAACGTGACTCATTGGAATGGACATACTTATCAAGGAATTGAGACACGGTTTGACCGTTCCTCACATAAAACTTAATAAGAACACTATGTCAAAATCATTACAGTTTGTACACTTTTCCATAATTAGATCAGAAAGACTGCACGCAATGTGAATTTCCGACGTTTCCATTTCTTGCCTTTGTGTAGCTGGTGGACAGAGCCAAAGCCCATAATAGTGATTTCAGTGTTGCTATCACGCCAACAAGACTCAACCCCAAAAATGAGTACAATGCGTCAAGTACAATACACATTACGCGACTTGTAAGTAGTGTGTTCCTTTGCTTGTCACAAAACAACATACATTCAGACCATTAGTCACGCAAGAGAGACGTCATTGCTACGCGCAGATGCAAACAGATATAAAAAAAGTTATCTAGACGAATTTACAGTTTATCAGTGTTGTAGTACTGGGTCAGGGTAACTATTTAAATTTATAAAATTATTTTCGTATTATATGGTATAATAAAATATGAATATTAAATAAATGATTATTCTCCTAATTAAATGATAAGAATTAACAAAAATTAGAAGTAATTTTCGCAAAAGATTACATTATTATTTTTGGGCAATGGGAAATGTTTCTTTGTGTTGATGAGCGTTAGCCCTAAAATCATATCACTTCTTTTCATGAGCTGACTTAGTATGAAAAAATATACTTGCACCAACGTTTGAAGGTATATTTTCGAATCCGGTGATCTATATGAGTAGGTCTAGTAATGATATAAATTTTATTTAATTATTGTCATAATTTGTTAGCAAAATGTTAACTTTAATGTATTTCAGTTAAATGAAAAAGGTTATATAAATGAAAAACCTCTAAAAATATATATTTATGGAGGTGGTTGTGGTAGGAACTTCATTTATGATGCATTGTTTTACGCTCATGGATTCCGAGCGAACACTTTCACCACTTCCATATTTCAACAAATAATAAAACCTATTGCTGAAGTATATAAAAAGTTGAAAACCTAAACTAGTACTTAGCCACGGTAAAGTATTAAATTTTTAAGAGATAAATAAATCATCTGTTTACTTAAATCTGGTTGCGAAGAATTTAGAACTAGCCTAAATTAATTACTGAACAACTTCTTTCCTTCGTAATTTAACTGGAGTGGTTTCAATTAAGGATGTTACAACTATTTTCAACTATCTGCCATTATTATAAGGAGCGAATGCGATTACCACATCTACCGTTTCCTGCCGGTCGTTACTAAGGGAACTATTTTTTAATGATTTTCACTGATTTGGTTCCGTTTACACTATCTTAGGGTTATCGTGTAAGGAGATAGCCAATAATGTACTATAGGCGGCACTCGAGAGAAGAGACGTTCGTACATTTTAAATTTAAAAACGATTTAAGTCTCCATATCAGTGTTGCCTCACCGCCTCTAAACTTTCAAAACTGGCTCAGGCCACTGCACATGCAGGACTGCCGCCATGTTGGATTCACGTACACAGGCCAATTACAGTTTTGTAAAACAAATAAATATCCCTAAATATAAACAATTCACAATAACATAATCGTCCCGATGACTCAAGCTTTTCGTATTTCATTTCAGCTTAGAGGAAGACAGCTATGCACGCGAGCAAAATTCAAACAGTTTCAAATGAAGTTAACTAGTCTCGCTCCAATAATCAAGTTTATAACAAGATTGATTTATACAACTTGACGACAAGCTCGTCCGACAAGGCAAATTATAGTCTAGTGGAAAACTTTGTGTAAGCTTAAGCACCACCTGGAATTGAAAACGTTACTTAAGTACGAGGAACAGAAAGTAATGTGTTCGGATGGTGCACGCAGGCCATCAGACTCAGGAGACGACCACTAGAAGTGCTGCACTGGCAGGTAGGACGGACAAACCTGTCCTGCACACTTCTCTACAAGTAACTATACCAGCCCTGCACACTGCGCTACAGTAAACCCAGCTACAGTTAACCCCTAGGCCTATATTATGCTTGTAACGTCACTTGAGGTACGGGGTCTCAACCAATATGCTGTCCTTGATTTGTTAGCATGTGCTTCTCAAAATCACTTTTGAAAATTCAAAGTATCATAACTGTGTTTATGTGACAATCACGCAGAGTAGCAGCTAAGAGAGTGAATAATTGTCAGATTTTGACATTGTGAAAGAATTACACTTGAAGAGCGAAGACTGAAAATGTATTACTTCGTACTATTATATTGTAAAATTTCTTAAAACATATATAGCGCCTATCCTTAAATTGAAAAATCCAATATGTCATCAAACGATTGGAGCGAAGGCGACAGAATGTAAAATTGTCGTGTTCTGATTTAATCTGTGGACTAGTCTTTAAAAGAAGCGTACGATAATCTGCCCCAATATATAAATGTGTATCAAATATATTTAAAATTATACAATTTAGAATTAAAATATTAGTTTTATGCGTGTAGCAAGTAAAAGGAGGGAAGGAGTGACTTTCGCTGAGTACTGCATTACTCTCTGTACCATTCAAGATTGAATTTAACATGTTTCAATCAAAATGTTTTTAAACTAATTAAATATGTTTGTTTTAGTTGTAAATTGATATAAACATATTAATTATATAACGAAATATAGATTAAAATATTATTTTTCAGCAACTTTATTCTATAATATGTTACGCTACTTAAAATCTGTATTTTCGTACTCAAGTTACAATGAATAAAACATATGTATTTTGGTAACAACATGTCTCAATTCGGGAAGAAGAGGGCCACAAGTGCAAAATTGTCATGAATTGAAATAGCAAGACCGCCTTATAGAGAAAAATTTTTTCTATATGTTTCTATAGGGCCACATGCGGTAGGTAAGATTTAGGAGCAAGGCGTAGTTGAGTCTGTATGGTACTAGTGTAATTCAATGGTACCTAGTAATTCTGTATGGCCATATCTCCTTTTTAGTTTTATTCTACGTAAATGCGTGCGAATTTATTTTTTTCGTATTTATATACAGCCATATAATTATGTGTTTATTGCCATTTATAGGAAATTAAAAGTACATCTTACATCATGACATTGGTACACCTGACCAAAGCATTAATTTCATTATTGTGGTATATTTAATTCCATGATATTGAAACATCTGGCAAAGGTACCGGTATTCTGTATATTCCTGTTTCAGTGAAGTTTTGTTGTTTACGTTGTTACATAGTGTCGTAGTATGCCTATCTGTAGCTATCTAAGAATGCACTATACACAAAGCATTAGTTTCATTATTGTGGTATATTTAATTCCATGATATTGAAACATCTGGCAAAGGTACCGGTATTCTGTATATTCCTGTTTCAGTGAAGTTTTGTTGTTTACGTTGTTACATAGTGTCGTAGTATGCCTATCTGTAGCTATCTAAGAATGCACTATACACAAAGCATTAGCCGCATCTGTAAAGAATCAAGTAATATACGTACCTTATTATTTATTTTCTTTGCACTTATGTACTATTCACAAATGTGTCGAGAAACTGTTGATTCAACTAATATGGAAACGCTTTGTGGAAACTTTTGAATAATTACTTCTGTTTCGTCACATAGCTCCGATTGTGGCAGTGAGTTGGGACGACAGTGATGTAGAGAAAACCTGGAATCCCGAAGGAAGCAGTTCAAATGATGATGTAGATGATCCTCGAGGTCTGCGCCAATAAGACATAACCTCACATAATGAACCAACAGCTGCACCAGAGGTCTTCATGGACACGGTGCGAAGTAAGTCAAACAACATTTATTTAGTTACAACTGTGTCAAATACTTTCTGAAAATAGATCTACAATAACATATGAGACTAATGTAGAGGTGTTTGTATCCTGCGTCCAGTTAAAAAAATGAAATAATCGTACTGGTGAGAATAAACACGCTCACAACATTATACGCGTTTATGTGAACCATAGTTCTGTGTCATGTGGCTAAGAGAAATGAGAATTGACAAAAAAGTTACTGTCTTATGTGCGTTTGCCGTTATGCAAAGACAAATGGATACAGTATGTCACCGAACATTTAATTTTAATTAAACAACGCCTATTCTATCTTACTCGTCTTCCACAGAACTACCTTAGGAAGATTTAACTGTATTTTGTAAACCAATGCACGAACAGGCATTTTTACATTATATTTACTGTTCCATTATGTTTTCAGGTAACGTGGAAAAGCCAACTGAACCATCCCAGACTGTCTCACCCGCGAGGGTCAGATAAAGAGCACGACGCACAGAAGAGCGAGCATAATAGATACAAAGCTACATCACCACGACTTCTTCAAAAGCCTTCGTGTTTGTGCCAACCTAAAGGAAGGAAGTGAAAATTAAGTGGGAAAAAACATTACTTCAAAACATCCTACTTTTCAATATCCATGCATGTATTAAAAATAATGATGTACACATGACGTGCATTTTCACTAAAAACTGATGTATAATATTTATTTCATTAATGCTAGTAATATTAATTAATAATTTTCCAGTTGTTCAACTCAAGTATTATCTTAATTTTGTCAAAACCTACTAATTTCTTGTGAAAATATTTGGCCATAATGCAACGACTTGAGATTCAGTTATATTTCAATATGGCCACAAGTGCAAGTTTTTTATAATTAAATCTGTCACATGTTATCTAAATATGCAATAACGTATATAAAGAGCTCCCAATTGTGTGCCCGTCCTCAAGAAATTGAATTGGTATATCACAAATTACAATTTACAGAAATTTTTTAATATTAAACTGTAAATATCTCAGAAACACCAGTTTTGCACTTGGAGATGTCTTCTTCCCAAGGTGCGATATAGGAAACATGTTAGCGCTCTTGTGGTCGATGTTGAAAACAACGGTTATTAGGTCACTCTAGTGAACAATGCTGGAACTAGCATAGTTAACATGCAGTGGTATTGGCAAATGAGAGGGTGGGTCGGCGGGTGGTGTCTAGGTGGGGGCTAGGTGTGACGTCAAGTTGATGTATAAGTGGTTGGAGGTCTGATGTTTGCTGGCCTCACTATCGTCATCTTTATTATAATTATTATACATTTTTTATAGTCTAATTTTATTAGTTTTTGTAAACATTATGGGTTTTTTAATTTTTAAAAGTTTGTGTTATGTTATTAAATTAAAATATTTCAACTTTTCTTGATCTTTCAAATAGAGAGTTATTGCGCCGTCACCCCAGGCTCAAAGTCAAGGTCATGCCTATCTACATAGTATATTTCTCTTTAGCAAGTGAAACGGTAAAACAGCTACGCAAACAGATGCCCGGGATTATTGAAACCAAGCCTTCAGTGAAGTGAGCATAGCCCAGTCATATTAGGGGTTTCACCTCGGAATGAAAGATAATAAGCTGTAAATTGGTATAAGCCTTTGTTTTGTCGTTCTTAATGTTGTCTCAAAAGTCACCAATGTTATCGTGTCCGCGTCTTAAGATATTGAAGGTCAAAGGTCATAAAAAATCGGTTTTTCACGAATATCTCGCTTTTTATTGCTTAAATAAGATTTGCAGTTATTATAAAAGTTGTAGAATATATAATTCTCTACAACTTCTGTTTGAACCTTTTTTTCATACGATCAACCGTTTCTGCGGTAGACTGCAAAGAGTGCGACGCGCACAGTCATATATGGTCTAATGCAAGGTCAAGCGTGAGTTACGGTTATCAGTACGTTG
>NQII01003704.1:21153-47825 GCA_002778355.1 Clitarchus hookeri
TTATTAATATACTATAGTTAAATATAAATAATTAAGTCACTTATTTTAATTAAATATAAATAATTTATAATTAGTACATAAATAATGGGCATTGTTTAATAAATATAAATTTTTAGTAAATAATTAACTTTATCCAACGTACTGATAACCGTAACTCACGCTTGACCTTGCATTAGACCATATATGACTGTGCGCGGCGCACTCTTTGCGGTCTACCGCAGAAACGGTTGATCGTATGAAAAAAAGGTTCAAACAGAAGTTGTAGAGAATTTTATATTCTACAACTTTTATAATAAGTGCAAATCTTATTTAAGCAATAAAAAGCGAGATATTCGCGAAAAACCGATTTTTATGACCTTTGACCTTCAATATCTTAAGACGCGGACACGATAACATTGGTGACTTTTGAGACAACATTAAGAACGACAAAACAAAGGCTTATACCAATTTACAGCTTATTATCTTTCATTCCGAGGTTGACCCCTTTTTTTACCTAATATGACTGGGCTACAGTGTAGTCAAAACTAGCAAGCAGGTTTCTTTTCCCGACGTACAAATCGCTGTCTTCCTGGAAACACAATACTGTATTTTGAAATATTAGATCAGATGTTTGAATGGTAATGAAACTCGTGTTTTGTTTTTAAGCGTATTACATCACATCTGCTTTGTTTGGTGCACAACTCACATCAGTTTTGCCGAATGCACTAACTGGCACCAATCACGTGATACTGCCTGCTACAAAGTTTATATCAAGCTGATTTTTATTTTCTGTTATAGTTTTTTTTTCTGTTTATTTGCGGACGGACGACGATAACATATCACGAACAGGAAAAAATTAAAAAAAAAAAAAAAAAAAACTGAATTACGCTGGTAAAGGTTCCGTACCAAGAGTGAATAATTTTTCGTAATTTTTAAGTCACAACATAATGAAACTGATGTTCCCTTTAAGCTTACGCAGAAGTGATTTTGCGCATGATAGCTGAGAGGTTTCGGAGGTAGAACAAGTTGTTTGCAGTGCACTACTATTAATAACTGTTCAAGTGTTCTTCGAATATGACAAATATCTAGTCAGTTAGTTTTGTATTGTAAGTACCGCGCAAAAATTAAATTATTTATTACTCTACAAACCAGCAACGCTCATGAGTAGATGTTTTCAGACAGTCGAATTGAATATTGTTGAAAACGGAGAATTTCGTTTGGCATATAAGAGAAAACCACAATATAGTTGTATGCTCTGGGCGCTTACAATTATTTTCAAAGATTGGTTTCGTATGAGTGAGAACTTTCTGCAAAGAATCATACCAAATAGGAAATCGCTTGATGTGTAACAGAGGGGGGGAATGCATTGATACAGCGAGCAGCACTTTGCTCGCCGAGCGGATAACTCTGAGCTAGCAGTGTGCTCTCACACTCTCACAGAGGCCAACAAAGTGTTAGGCTGGAACCACGAAAACAAACACTAAGATATCATGCTAAAGAAGAGAAGCCAATTAACAATTAGTAGCTAATTAATCACAGCATTATGCAGTGTTGTAATGGCAAAGATTATTTTCATCGCCTGCAACAACCTAGATGAAATCATATGATGATGAGTTATAATGACACTGAGATTGTAGTTCCGTGAAACAAATATCAATAAGAAAATGTTATAATAAAATGCTTGCTTTATCAGCTATCTCATTTTAACAATTTCCTTATCTCCAAAAGTGTTAACTGATTGCCAAGAGATACTTATACTACACAGAGAAAAAGGTTTTGTTGAATCAAACACAGTTTGTTTGACGCAACCAAACTAATTGTTTGTATATAAGCAATTGAATATTTTTTTAATGAAACTAAATTATTTTGTTCTTCTCATTTGGTTGCTTCAAACTGTAAGATTTTGTTGCTTTAACTAAAGATTTGTTTCTATCGACTTACAATAAACAGTTTCGGTTAATATAAAAAACCACTAAAGCCCGGCCGTGAGTCAAACCCAGGCCGTTTGCACCCGACTACAGCGTCCTAGTCACCTCAGACAAAGTGACAACTGTTTAACAAGGCTTATTAGAATTTTTATTACATTAAGCGTTAATAAGTGCTTTTTAAAGCACTGTTCTTATCCTAATTGTTACAAAAAATGACAAACAAACTCTCTAGGTGTATTTTCGAACGACGGCAACCAAATGAGAGGCCAAAAAAATATATACAGTTGAAGGCCATGATGATCATCAAAATGGAATATAACTAAATTATACTAATCGTAAGTGTGGCAATCGTTCAGAGTAAAACTATTATGGCCTGTTCACTGTAAAGTGGGCACTTTTGAAGACCTAGTTACTTTTCCTTTCAACTATTTTTTATCCTTTAACCAACTTTTTAAATAAATATTGTCATGTAAGTAAAAAATACATTGTGTATATTCCAGCACACTCGGAAGTTAACGTCTATTTCTAAAATACAATTTATCTATTGACTATTATTCCAAATACGGAGCCTTTCAAAAGTGCTCACTTTACCATGAATAGCCTATATCAGAGATTAAGGAAGTTAAAGTAAGTGTCTCTTAAGTTGGTATGTTGGTATTCTATCTTTTATTACAACTAAAGTAAATATTTTGTTGGCAGTGAAATATTTGTTGTACCAAACTTGAGGGTTTGGTTATTCAAGCGTAAATTTTGTAAGATGAACAAAATAAATCTTGCTTTTCAAGTTTTATTTACTCAACAAAATATTTTGTTGGTGAAAATTAACATATTTTTAGCCATATAAAAAGAAGTATTTTGTTGGCAGGAATAAACCTTCCTCTTAGTGTACTACTTATGGTGGGAGATTTGAAATGTCAGTCACGAAAATATTCGCTATCAAGTTAGATTTCAAAATTTTCAACGCATACCAACTTCCGTAAAGGATGATTTTAATTTCTACGTGCTTTTGGCTGGCCGCGAGCCACAGACGTTCACTACCGGAGTTATCTTACTCCGATTGGTGCAGTCGAGCATTTCAATTGGGTCCCGGGTAGAAAAGCAGCAATAACCAAATCAAAATAGAAGTGTGCGATGAGTTTGTTAAGCAGAGCGTGCACGGAACTCTTTTCGCAATGCCGAAACCAGAAGTGATGATAAATATAAATAAACTAGAATTTATTTACTTGAGGTAGTGCTTCGTGGATTGGAGCTGGAAATGAGCTGTTCAAACAGTATATACATTTCTTTATATTTGTCGTATTGAAAGCGCAATAATATATTTGATGGCTCCTGACATTGATGCATGTTTGTGCGACACTCAGACGATCTCGAGCTCCTGCACAGCCTCCGAGTCGTCTGGAGCAAGACGCAGCGAATGAGACACGATTGTTTGTTGTGAGTCGTAGCTACCACGGCTCGTATGCGCCTTTCTTATTCAAGTATTGTGGCGCGAGAGTAAACCCGGGATTGGAGTTGCCATTCGTCAAACAAGCAGATAGAGGTTTCCTGCATACACCAGCCAACTACAGACCTCGATAGAATGAACTGATGTGGTTTATTTACGTTCACATGATACTAGTTGTTGTGTATAGTGTTATAGCAACAATATACAAGGAATTACATTGTTTTTGAATAAGCGATCTGCAATTTGATTCTCTCCTTTGCAACAGCTTCAAATGCGTCACCTTACTTAAATAAACATGCCGTTTCATACACGTACTTATTGTTGGGTAGAAATAGAAAACATTTATAGGTGACACCTCTAATTAAACATAAATATAATACATAAAAAACCGCATGTTATAGGGAATCAGATAATATTGTACCAAAATTACATATTTTGGTTCATTGGCTCTCTGTTTTTTAACTTACTTTATATCCCATTCTCAACAACCAGTGCTTGTTTTCTTGCAACTCTATATATATTTTTTTTCATTTACGTGTTCCAGTAAGTTTCCTCCAAATTGCAATCATGGCCATGATAAGTAAAGCTGTAGCTGTTATTTTATTTATTACAGTACTTATTACATATTAGCTGTCTATAGAGACGATACATGTTAGTCGATAAATAAGTATCAGCAATTTTTTCAGCTTATGTACAGTTAAAAAAGGATTTTGTGATAAAATTGTAAAATTGTACTTAAAAATGCATAGTAATAAGTAGGCCTGTCTTCCACGGAGTCTTCGTAATCACGTTTTCTTCAACTCAAAAAAAAAATTACTTTTTTAACATGCAAACTATTTGTCCATTAGAACGTATATTGCCATATTAATTAATATAGCAATATTGATTATAGTAATAGAAATCATAATTTCACACGTTTTAGAATATGTATTTTTTTTTCAGTGATAACTGGTAAGATTTTGTTGTATTCTGCGCACAAGAGTAGGCACAGCTGCAGTGCACAGGTTCACTGAAACCTAATTTAATTCCGGTGATGATCTCTGCTCTCTTCTATATATGTATATATATATATATATATGTCAACTTGTTTTAAGAGCCACCGTTATTGTATGATACCTACTTGAGAGAGTGCCTACTCGCACGGTCTGGACGTACACAAACATTTTCACGTTGTACCAAACTTAACAGTTTTTGAAAATCATCCGAATTACAGTCACATTACTGAGAAATTCGTATATGAGTGCAGCTCGACTTGAGGCCCGCTCATATACATCGATGTACGCAAAATAATAAACTTATAGTAATTACGTTTGTGTTAAATTATTGTCATATTTTGCCCTAGCGACTTAGTGGTTTATCATAAACAGTTGTTAGAATTCAAGTGCGCTTTCGAAAACCTATTGCTCAACCAGAAATCACTTTCCACTGGCCTCGGTTATGTAAGAAAAGGCGAGCCTGAGAGAAGAATTTCGCGAGTGATTGTCAGCATCAGCTGAGAGTCACGACGTGCTGTAGAGGAATGTTGTGCTGCGTGTAAAGAAGAACGCAGGCGTTGTCAACAACTACTCGTGTTTACCAGCATGCGAGTCTCGCCGCGGGAGATACGTGCGTGTAGCGAACACGAGAGCCCGTGGTGCGTGCCCATCAGTGATTGGCTGTTTTGCGACGGCAAAGGTTTGATCGTGCCAATCTCACCAATATCGGGGAGAGGACATTCTTCATGTGAGTGAACAGGCTTGCCCCGCCCTGGCCAGCCAGCCACTTTGCTGCTCGTTCAGCTATGTCACTGAGCACTACTGACTCCATATTTTCCTGTTGTAGTTAGATACGATAATACGTCGCGACAGAAATGTACTAATTCTTAAGTTTCATATTACTGAATATTTAGTTTAGGTATTTGCTGCTGCCTCTGTCAGCGTACATGTGTAGCTACTCTGCCATTTCACTGGGTCAATGAAAATTACGATACCCTAACATCGTTACTTTGTGATTTGTGTACAGATAGGCTAGCTGTGTCAACAATGCATCATCCAAAATAAAACACAACTTTTCGATAATATATTTACACCAAAAATGTTTCACCATTATCGAAAAGTTGTAATTATTATTGAGAACCAGGCCACGGTCACAGATCGTAGGTTAAATGAAGTATTTGATAGGGTCTGCAGGAATCCGGCACGACCTACATAGGACGCGCAGGGCAGGCTGGGGACTATCGGGAAGGAGTAGACTGAGGTCAGGTGCTGGTTAAGGTCTATAGAGTTTCCAGGAAAACATTCATGGGCTCCAGTCAGCCAAACCTTACTTTGGCTAACACAGGTTGATGGAGCTGTATATCGTGTTCGGCCACCCGCGGGCTCTTGTTCTGTGCACTCGCAAGTTCTAGGTGTTAGGAGCCGCGTCCTCGGTGGAGAAGCTCGATATTACGGCGTGAAGAGACTGCCAATGCAAACTTATCTGAACCAATAATTGCCGATAAAGTTGTTATGGGCCACTCCGTACGCCCTACGTCAGACAGTTACGGAATGGTCAAGCCAGGTTGGCAAAGGGAGAGCACAAACTATGAGGAGTCGAGATGCGATTCAAGGAAGGCCACACACACACACACACACACACACGCACACACACACACGCACACGCACACGATGCGTTATGTGCCTTGGTACTANCCACACACACACACACACACACACACGCACACACACACACGCACACGCACACGATGCGTTATGTGCCTTGGTACTACAGTGAGTGAGTGAAGACGTTTGGGCGGCTCTTAACAACGAGGTCTTGAGAGCCGTGGAGGGTGATTGAGATGAGAATGGAGCAGCTCCGGAATGAAAGGGTGGGGGAAACGGGATACCCTTGAGAAAAACCGCCGATCAGCGGAATCTTCCGGCACGATTCCCACTTGCGAAAATACACAGTGACCCGGCCGGGGATGGAACCCGGTTCGCCTTGGTGGGAGGCGAGCAGTCTAACAGCTCGGCCACCTTGGCCCCCTTAGTACTACAAACACAGTTCTTAGACAGCACTTAATACAGGAAGACTTGATTCACTAGGTCGGCCGGCAGGCGTACATGGCAAATAAAGCCACTGGCGTCGACACAGCACAGGGAAGTAGATGCATTGAAAGTGAACGTGTAAAGGGGGCAGGGAGGGAGCAAATTTTTCCTCAGATTTAAATGTAATCCGTATTTCGATGGTCACTTTAACTCAGCCTGTAATTAATATCGGCCATGGTTCCTAACCGAAATGGTTTGATTTGTCTACAAAAATTTGTCTCGCATTTCAGCGCATTGTTAAAAGGTAGAATTTTCGCCTTACAATACATCAAGCACATATTTTTTTAATAGGCTGCAAATAAATGATGCAATATTATATCCCACAATTATAAACTTAAATATTCAAAATATAAACATCTCAATTATAATTGTTAATTTTATTTTTGTAGGAACATGATTGGACAATGCAAACGAGATGCTGAAATCAATAACTAATTAAAAATTTGTGCACACATTATTTTTAATATATATTATAGCGGGCAAGATTGAAATGTATCGATCAGGTTGCCCTTAAAAATAAATTCGCCGTTTATGTCAGTCGCTTACATTTTAAGGAAATTTGACTGAAAACAAGAAGTTCTGATGTAACTAATGAGCCTACTTTCCTCTACATGGGTGCAAATAATTTAATTCTTAAAAGTTTTAAGGGAAAGTGGGTGTTTACGTCTCGTTTACAATGATACCATTAAAAATGCAACCAGAACAAATGCAATACTAGAAAGACAATTACAAAGAAACACGTGCCTTACCCGGAACTCTAACGGAAAACGTGGCGTACCCTACGTTTACATGCAACAAACTGCTATACGGAGGTAGTATTCGGTGCATCAACTTCAGATGTAATGAATGTAAATTTTGGGTGGACAGGGTTTTACAACCTCAAATATTTACAGGCGTGTCATTTTTACAAGGGTGGGAGTAATTTAAATCATGTAAGTTTAATTGACCTGACGTAGCACTAGTTGTGTGGAGAATTTGGCAGATATGTGTTGACTGGTTCCTGAGATATGGTATTGAAGCTTTATTTTCTCATTGGGCGTTATAGTACTAGAAGTCCTAAAAGCCGGCTCTGTGTTAGCATATCTTATTATTCTAACAAGTACTGTCAACAAAAAAAGGTTGTTTGCATTTTATCAAATGATTTATGAAAAATTGATCTAAATAATTTATATTGTAACCATTTTGGAAAAAAATGTGTGACCCTGTTTGATTATATAATTTTCCATGGTCTAATGCAGTATTTTATGTGTGAAACATGTAGTAAAAATTAGTTGATTGGCACCGAGATGTAGCATAAAGGTTAGCTGCCACTGTCTCACGAAAAGGCGGTCAGAAGAAGGCCTCTATAGATGCTTCTTATGGATACTCTCAGAATACAAATATTATATGAATTTGGATAAACTGTATAGCATTAATAAATTAAGAACCAAAATTAACAACCACTTGATGGAATAATTAAACAAATAAACATTGCATTAAAATCAACGAATAAAATAATTAGTAAAACACATGGGGCAGCAACCCCCATTTTACCATGTAGGAAATGCAGTAGGTTAACGATGGTATTTGCATCATCCCTTAATATCAAATGCTTTTAATGTAATCAAATAACATGCATTGTTTCAACCCCATCTTCAGAAGGGTTTCCTGTTCTTAGGAATCGACTCCTGGCGTTCGTTTTGACACATTTTGTAACTGACATTTTGCAAGGAGCATCTTCAAAAAGTTTGTCGCAGTGGTGCTTACTCATCCCGTATAAGGTTTAATTTTTAAAATGGGTAACATTTTTTTGATATATTATATATAATGCTAAAATATTTATATGGCTGTTGTTTAAATTAAGTGTCTGGTCCTCTTAAAACATAGTAAATCAATTTACATGGCCTACATGGTACTATTTGTTTACCAACTTAGGTTGGAATCGATTGATTGTTCCCCAAGATATAACGAAATGTATCTATTCATGCGGTACACTCTTACAAAATGGTGGACAAAAGATTCCCTTTTTAGACACATTTTATTTTTGTAATAGATACTGCCAGCACACTAATTTAAGTTGAAATTTGTTTCGTTGATTAGTATATACAGCGCATTAAATTAAAATATTTATTTGCCGCCATTTTGAAAATAAGTGTCAGACCCACATTAAACATTTCCATTTATGTTTTGTACCTGTTGTAGTACTTTGTTTGACAAATTTGGTAGGAATCGGTTCGATTGTTTCCCGGGATGTAAAATTACTTTTTTATTCACGTCGCATTATGTTACAAAATGGCGGACAAAAGAGGGTCTGTGTAGAAACATTTTGTAATTGTCAAAGGTATTGCCAGCGTTCATAATTAAGTTGGAATTCATTACATGGTTTCGTAGGTATAGTATGGTAATCTAAAATGTTTATATGGTCGCCATTTTAAAAAAAACCTGGCTGACGCAATAAAACATGTAAGTTTACACAACCTACCATATTATTACTCGACTGCTAAATTTGGTAAGAATAGGTCTATTTTTATCTGAGATATGACATAAAGTCATTATATTCCACATTGCGCTACCATAAAAATTGGCGGACAAAATAGGTAATGTGTTAATACATATAATGTTTGTAATATATTTTTCGAAATAATTTTAGCAGAAATTGGCCAAACGTTGTGTAGATGTATAAAATAAAATAAGTGCTTTATCCTTTTTAATTGCGTATATAAGGAGTAGTATTACTTATTTGCTAAATTTGGAAGGAATCGGTTATGCAGTTCCCGAGATATAACGTAAAAGCTATGTTTATTATTAGTGTATTATATTTAAAAAAAATCGCATATAAAATTCAGTTGTTACATCACGCAATGTTAACATACCAAATCGGGTAAATGGTTCCTTATATAATAACNGGAGTAGTATTACTTATTTGCTAAATTTGGAAGGAATCGGTTATGCAGTTCCCGAGATATAACGTAAAAGCTATGTTTATTATTAGTGTATTATATTTAAAAAAAACCCGACCAATAGCATTATCGCATATAAAATTCAGTTGTTACATCACGCAATGTTAACATACCAAATCGGGTAAATGGTTCCTTATATAATAACATAGTGGCCCATTTTGAAAATAAGTACACGGCGTGACCGAAAACTATTAGAGCCGCATATACTTACTAAATATTATATGTAAACTGAGTATGGTGAAATTCGATTCGTGGGTTTGAAAGTTATTATGGTGGGTTGGGCTGGGGGAGGGGGTGGCAATTTTTCCTTCGGAAAGTAGGCTAAAAAGAAATACTGCCTCCCTTGATGGTGTACCTAGTCGAAAAACATAAAAGAGTCTCGAAGTCAACGAACAGATAATATGTGGCCAACATGACGAGCTTGCCCGTAATCGGGGCAGTACTACGAACTAGCAGGAAAGAAAACACAATAGGTCCCGAGTCTTAAAGTGAAAACTTTGAAGGTTTCGGGGTAACTGAGAAGGAGAGTTGAAGCGCCTAGGAGCGTCACTTTGCACGAGCAGCTCGTACAATGTCCGAACTGAGATTGAGAACATGGCACGCTCGCTTGGACTGTAGACGAGCGAGCGCACACAAACGTTTTTAACAACATTATCTTTTAAATACTGCAGCCCTTCCAAACCAAAGTAATCATTCAAATAATGCACCAAGTCTTTTAACAATACCCATTAGCTTGTAGAGCGTCTACTAAAAGAAAAGTAATAGATAAGGTTTTTACACACTAAAGACACGAAATTTAGAAGAATATTACAAAAACCAAGGAGTAATTTTTCATTTACATTGAAGCTGTTCTCTTACTGTGATGTTGGTTGAAATCAAGTGACTTTAATATTTTTCGGAATTTTAAAGTTTACTATAGAGGGCTTAACCTATCGTCGACAGCTAGGCCATTAGAGACGGAACAAGTTGCTCTGATAAGCAAAAATGAGGAATGAAGCTGCCATGGCCTGTATTAAGGAACCATCCCATCAATCGACTGGAGTGATTTAGGGCAACTGTGGAAAACAGAAATAAGCATGGCAGGGCCGGGAATCGTAGCCAGAGCCTTCCGAATGCGGGTCCAGTGTGTTACCACTGCACCACCTCACTCCGTTAGTGCAAATAGAATTAGAGTACTAACTGGCTATTGCTTCTGCACGACAATCCCCCAGGAATCCTCCACACAGCGCCGATGAAGTGGTTTTGTCATGTGGGCCTTGGAGCTCACTGTTTGGGGTCACACGAAGGTGACACTTGTTATCGGCGTCTGGCAGCAGAGATCAAGTATAAGAGAGATGACGTGGCCACACAATGGCCACGTATACCAAAGCAAAACTGCCACGGGCACTTCGATCTCCAGCTCCATGCTCGAGATACTAGGTGATACGCCATTTGTAAACTGGACCCTGACACGAACCAGCAACATGCTAGTCCTGCCAGCAGACCACTTGCCTCGTCACGGTGTAGCTAAACAGGTGTAAGGACCGTTTCCAGGACCTTGTGCAGCCAATCGGCGGCTAAGTACACTTACCCAAGTTAAAACAATAACAGAGAAACTACCAAAGGAAATCTGATACGACTTCGTGTATTTGAAACTATAAGGACAATATTGGGCGTGTGCAAGCACGTGCGGCCATTTTGTTGCCAGTTCGATTTGCAGCCCCGAGCGGCAGCACTACAGTTGTACAGGAAATGGGTGAGGTGACCAGATTTTCAATCGAAATTCGTAAGTGAATTTTTAATTTGTATTGGAAATGACAGAACATAATTGAAGTGCAGAGACGATTGAGGGCAGAATTCGATAATGCGCTACCGTCACATGTAACAATGACACGATTGTGAAACAAGTGATGGGACTGTGTGTGATGTGAAGTAAGGATGACGCGGCAGGAAGAGAATGACAACGGACGATGGGAAAAGGGGGAGCTGTGTTGCAGACACTCGCACGTTCCCCCGGGAGGTCGAAGTCCATACGGCCAGCTGCGCCGGAGTGGAGTGGAGTGGCGAGATTTGGGCGGCTCTTAACATCGAGGTTTTTAGAGCCGATGAGGGTGATACTAGCTTCGGATGGAGCAACACCGGAATGAAAGGGCGAGAAACGGATGATCCCGAGAAAACCCGCAGACCAGCAACATCGTCCTGCACGATACCTACATGCGAAAATCCTGGGGAGATCCCACCGGGAATCTAACCCGTTTCGCCTAGGTGGGAGGCAAGTAGTCCAACTACTACACCGCCGCGGTTCCCTGCATGCGAGTCACCTGTCCTTAAATCAAGTGTCCATCATATTTTTAAGCAAGTGAAGTGTGGCCCTACATTCTCGTGTTGCTTGACGCTATGAATGAAGGCGACTCGGATATGTGTTTCGAGTTTTGTAAGTGGGTTGTGAACCTGTGCAACGACAACAAACATTTTGCTGACGAGATTGTTTGGTCCGATGAGGAAATCTTGAAATTGAATGGAACCGTCAACCGCCACAACTGTGTTTACTGGGTCGATGAAAATCCACACATTGTGGTAGAACAAGAAGTTAATCCACCTGGGTAAATAATGTGGTGCGATATGTAGGATAGGACTTCTGGCACAATTCTTCTTTAACGCAATTCGTAACAAGTGAAATTGACCGTATCATGTCGAAGGAAAAATCGTTCTAGCTGTTCACCAATTCTATCCAGATGACGATTGCTTTTCCGACAGGACGGTGCACTGCCACATTACCATTGATACATTCGGTCGCTTCTGGATGAAATATTTGTTTGGTGGTGGATAGGCCCACGAGGAAGTGTTGAGAATCCACCCAGATGTCCAGATTTAACGCAGTTAGATTTTTATTTGTGGGGAGGTCTGAAGATCACTGTGTACACAACAAAACCACGGACACTGGATGCCATACGAGACGTGATTGTCAGCGCCTGTGAATCCACTCCGACTGTTACCGTAGGTACTGTTTGTCGTTATCTTCTACAGCGTTGCAGACTACGGCTTGCTGTTGATGCAGACATTTTGAACAATTGTAACTTTTACTAACGTTCTAATACGCTTTAAGTTGTCTTATAGCATAAATACTTACAGTGCCAGCATATTGTATTAAATAGTTTCTCTGTTATTCGTGCCCAAAGAATATAAACATTTATTTGGGACAACCGGCACTGCGTTAGACTACCACACTGTATGGTTCCGTGCACTTGGTTATTCTGTGTCGGGACTGTTACTCTGGTGTAGACCTTTCCCGGTCCGTTATTGGCTGTGTGACTTTAGTTTTGCCTGACTTCACATTATGGGAATGTCCTCGACTACTCCGGCTGGGTTCTAGCAAGATTGTCTGCAGCTGTTGACAAGTGGATGACGTCCTGTCGTACTGCAGGCCAGTTTGATGAATCTTGTTGTTGCAGTTCGGGGTGCACGTTGCAGATTTGCTCTTCTGAATACTTTACTGTTCTGTGTCAACCATAGACTTAAGATGAGGCAGACCAATTATTCGTCTTCTGAGCATATACTCAACATTTATCTACCCCAAAGCAACACAACTGTCGAAGTCACGTGGCCAAAACTCATTCATAAAATTTTATTTTATTTTGATTTTTTAATGTTAATCACTTTTAAATTAATAAAATGCTTTTACCAATTTCAATTTAAACAAACTGCCTCTGATATTAATTAGATAAGTCTAACATCTTCTTAAAGCACTTGTTTACTAAACAGTGTTCCAACCTCAAAGTCAATCCACGCCATTTTTGCTAGACGTGTTGACAGAAAAGCAGTTCTATGTTGGGACACGGAGACTGGTTGTGCGCAGCCAGCGAGATCGGTCTACCCCATGTTCACTTTACGGTGTCAGCGCGATGCTGATTGTTAATTGACGTTCTTTAAGCTGGTACCTTGCGCTCTGCGGGGACAGGTTCTGTTAAATTTCACAACGCTTGTTTATCCAACGCACAACAAGTAATGCATTATCTGGTGAATTGTTTCTGCAGTTAAAAAGCTAATTTAACATGGACTTAGTAAACTATCATTTGAGAAGGACGACTGGCACTTGGTCTCAAGACAGGGTACACAGAGCCGCCACTGCAACGAGCTGCACAAGCCCGAGACGAGCATTGGCCTTGCTGACCTGAAACACAGCAGAACGTCATTCACCAATCAGAGACGAAATTGCGCGGCATTTGTCTAACAAATACGGCATTTTTCTCCTGCAAACTTTCATTCATAAAACGCAAAGTCCGTTTCCAGAACATTCCGCAGCCAATCAGGGAATGGCTCGCCGTGAACAATGACAATCAGAAACTTTTCGTGTAGTGTGTCAGTTAATGCAGTTCCAGGATTGATCGGAGTTCTGCGTAAAAATTGGAAGTTATTTGTAATTACCGAGAAATGCTAATTTTAATTATTGACTGTAAAATAACTAACCGACTGTACAGCATAAACATTAGGAAAATATCACAATGCAGACATTGGTGATGAAGGAGGACACAAAATCTCCTGGGGTTAACTCACTTCCATAGTATAATTGCATAATCCAGCTATTGTCATTTGTTCATTGGCTGTTGCCAAAGAGATACGATATAATTACACTTGAGTGAATGTTTGGCTCGTTCTCTTCGTTGCCAGAATCAGAGATGACCATACCAAGATGCCTATGGTAGATATTACTGTTCCCTCCTGATACCTGTTTCCAACACACACTATCCACTACCTGTTGTAATGACTATGCTGATGGTCGCGTACCACGTTGTTCCTTTATACTGCATTCAGATAGTTCGTGTTTGCTTGATATATGAAGAAACTTCAGTTTCATACAATTTTCTTCCAGTGTATAAAACTTTTGCTAGTAATTTTCTGACGTTTTAATTTATTCAAAACGATAGAAGTTTATATACATTATTAATATATATTGTTACAACATTTAAACAGTTGAAAAATAAAATAAAAACACTTCTGTAAGGTTTTTCTGTATCGTTCTAAGCTGAAATTTAGGAATTTGTTTGATTTCTGCCGAAAAACAATTTTTTAATTAAGTAATATTAACAAACATTTGATTTACGTCGTTTTTAATTGCGTAAAAATCTTGTGGTTCAAGATGTTGAATATTTACCAATAGAAATTGATGCCAGATTAGAAATGTGTGAATTTATGTAAACATGAACTTTATATTTGTAAGTTCATCATTAAATCTACTTTGTTTAAAAATAAACATATTATTACAAAGTAAGACAATCTGTAAATTATTGTAAAATAAATGTTACAAATAATAATTTCCATTCTTTGCGAGAAATACTACTGGATCAAGAAATATTAACCATTCACCTATTTCGGTTCTGGATATAAAAATTTATGTTCAGGTAATATTTGATAACGTACGAGTGCCAGTATGACATTATTGGTATGGTAATTTTGGTTCCGCAAGGTACAAACACCGGAAAATATGTATTGATAGAAGTTATTACTTAACGGTTCCTGTTTGAGTTAACAGATGTGAGAGATAAAACCTCTTCTCAATATTTCGCCATGGCTTGCCATACTAGTAGTGGTTTTACCGCATAAACAACACGAAGGCATACGTATTTCAAGCATAGAATGTCACTAAATAGAGTCAAGTGTTTTCAGTTCCAAGTAATAAACTTTTTTTGTTGGTATTTCCTGTGACACGGTGAACATAATAATTGATTTAAAACGTAGCAACTATTTACACCGCCGTAACGAAGCCGTACAATTCAGACAGCAGACAATGCAATTAAAGACTTGGCCAATTAAGAATTAGCCGGCGCAGTAACTTCTGGGCGGGAGTTGGCCATGTTCGCGCACGAGGCTGTAACGACATCAGGACTTGGGTCGTCGTTGCACGGACCGAGTGTCGCCTCACGGCAACCTGCTTCATTCTCTTGCCGGCGGCTCCTAATTGTTGTTTCAATTATTTCCGCAACCGTTTACCGCATTCCAAATGAAAAGCTCGAAAATACTGGCAGGCGTTGCTCTTTGTTGGAATACGTCTGTTCATTTCGAGCCAGAGGGGCGGCTGGAAGATTTCAGAACGCATACTCCGAAGCCGCTGATGAAATTATACGGAATAAATGTATTTTGTGAAAAAAAAAAAAAAAAAAATAGCCTATTTAAACGCAGCTTACAGGTTAAACGTATTTACAAAAATTCTTTCTGTCAAACAGGATGCCATCATCAAATTTTATTAATGAACTTCAGTTAAAGCCTTTGGAAAATCCACTTTTCTAACCACGCAGAAACAGAGAGCACTTAAATATTCAAAGGTTAAAAAATTATGTATATTTGAAAGTCTAATATAAGCAATTCCTTTGGGCATTGATTGGTTTAAAATAGAGCGCTGCCCAACATGGATTCATTACATTTTGTAAATGGCTATGGTCACCCAACATCTCCTCGGTCTTTCGACACGTAACTTGACACACTCTCTGTGTGCATGGGTACACGCATGCATGTGGTTGTATATCGTACTTATACGTCACACGAGATAAGATGACTGGACGTCCCAATAGAACTTAGCTACTCATCACGGCGGTAACGTCTCAGTCATCTAATTCTCAGTCTCACTAGGAGAGAGTTTTCAGCTACGTGTCATTATTTGATAACAGTTTTCACAATATACTTCTTCCACATGCACTTCAATATAGATTTTATGCTGATGGAATTTAGCCTTCGTACAACGACGTGGAAAAATTATTTAAGGCGCCCGTCTACCTGGCGCTTCAACTGCGTTGCAGAGTGTTCCAAATACACGTTTTTCAACGAAACTATTAAGCGTGCGTCCAACGTGCTGATCTACGAAAAGAACACACACTTCAGACGAGAGCTGTTAAGTACTTTCAAAATACCACGTACGTTAGAAACATCAATTCAGAGTACTCCAAAACCGCTAAAAACGGCCTTTCCAAGGCGCTGTAGCTCAAAATGCACGCATCAGATACATACAAAACTACTATAGGGGCCTGCACTGAACCTTCCTAAAGACTTCCCACTAATAAAATAATATGGTCACCGCTGAAAGTCCCATAGGTACACGCAGCACGACGAGAACACTGCACGCCAGTTCAGAGCCTTGCGCTTAGCGGCGATGGCGTACTTGATGCGCGTGGCAGTGTCGCCCTTATCGCTCCCGCGCCTCTCGGCCTAAACGTGGGGAAAAGTTCCAGGTAGACGGGCGCCTACCAGTGAGCTGCGTGCTATTTATAAACTGTGCACTTTTATGTAACAATATTTTTAAAATAATCACAATATGTTTTCCGGCTTAAAGAACACCAGTTCAGCCGACAGCAGAATTTAATTTAAGGTATTTTCAATAAAGCAAAGACTATTTTAGAGTTTTTGACGGACAACCTTAAACGACCTTTTACGCTGCTACATTAACACAAAAGTATATGAAAGTGGTATAGGCGAATGAATTGACCATTGCTAGAGCTGTTTCGCGGTCATGTGAACAAGGTCGACAATCTTCAGTTACTTCTTTTAGTCCACTGCGTTGCCTTCCCCGCGCATAAAATTTAATATTAATATATCATATTTTACACGATACAAAACCAGTGGAATGTGGTATTTTCATACGACATCTCGTGCAAGATAGATCTCGTATGAAAGCATTTCCTAGTTTGGGGAGAGTTTTGCACGAAACGAGTTTGTCTAATAGTCGTTATCTGCTAATCATTTGATAACTACAAGAAATATAGGAGAAGAGCAGAGAATACAGCTGTGTGAAGAGCAACAGGGAAAAAATATGAATTTTGAAGAAATCTTGAAACATTTTTTTGCAAGCGTAGGGGAGTTCAGATAGTGTTGTGAGATTGTTGGACGAGAAATATTCTGTTATGTTAACCCTAGTACGATCCTAAGTTGGTGTAACGTTGGCATTTGGATGGAAAGCTTGCCTATGTTGGGCTGGAAAGCACAAATTAATACAACGTTTGCCCAACGTAGAATGCCAAAGAAAATTTGCTACCACGGAAATTTTATGAGATTTCTTAGCAACCCCACAAAATGATGTCACTAAATTAGACAAAGCCATAAAATATCCCAATAGTAGTTTTTAAATATTTTAAATGGTTGGTTGATGATGGGTAACAAGTAAGTAAACATACTGTTGATAAAATGTATTTATTTTTCTGTTGGGCCAACGTTGAGAAACCAACCTTTATGTAGAAGAATGGAACAACCTCTTTGAATGAAACAATGCCACACTCTTGGGTTTTATGAAATATGATGGTTGTTCAAGACCTGAGATAGTTCTCTTTAAAATATATTTAGTTGGTTGTATTTGTGTCAATGTTGGGAAAAAAACGGTTGGTAACGTGTACTATATACTAAGTTGGGCCAAAATTATGTAACCAAAATATGCAAATAATTGTAATTCAAATATTCATTACACTCTCATTTCATGCGTTTATTAAAGATAAATGTTTATAGCACTCAAACCATGTGTTAATTAAATCTAACTTCGTTGGACATGTGTTGGTTACTTGCCGGCAAACATATTGTTGGCATTTCGCATGTAAACTTTTCTTCGGATGACATTGTGCAATGAACGCAATTTTACGAATATAAAACAATCGTTTAAATGTAAAGATCATATTTATTCTCACAGCTTAATTTAACTTTCCAAATATATTTTTCCTTGAACTGTGTTTTGTTCCTCATATGCTGAACAATGTTGGGAACATAAAAACTGGTAATGGGTATTTTTGTAATATTGGGCGAACATTGCGTTACATATATTACGCCAACAAAGAATTTTAGTAAAATTTTATAAATTAAAATATAAAAATCATTTTATTTGTTTAATAGTTCTAATTTATTATTGTCACAGATATTCTTAAAAAATAAACTGTCTGTCGTTCATTGTGTTTTTGTTATTAGCTGGTAAATATACTGTTATAACTGGTAGGTATTCGTGTATTTGGCCAACGCCTCCAACTGTTGGCATGTGGTTGGTAAGGTTGGAAATACGTTGTGCTGGAATCCAAATATTTGGCCAGTGCTTTGGAATACAATTATAGATTATGTATATGATAATGAAATTATTTTCTGGAAAATTACAACTAAGGTATGACAATCTAAAAAGTCAATAGCGGAAATTAATTTTATTTTAAGTTTAGTTGGCATGGAAATATGCATTGTTTTATGTACGTTATTATAAAAACTAGCATTTGCTTATTATTACACATCAGTTTTCGTTACAGCTTCATGCATATGTGAAAGAATACTATCCTGTGACATTGCTTATATTTTTTTACACTGCTAGCACTGATTCAAGATGACTCTCAAACATAAATTATTTGTGTCATGCTGCAAAGCATGTAACGCATAACCTTAACTACATCAGTTTATTTCTCATGGGATGATATTTAAATGCAGTTTCAAAGTAGTGAAATTTGGTATAATTACGTTAAAAAAACAACACAGCATATTTAACTTCAATTATATGTCATGCGCTTATTGCTCCACACGTTGTGGAAAGCCAGAGTAGTGTACCTGAAAACACATCGGTCTGGTAATGTAAAGAGCGCGAGTTAGAATCCAACATTTCCCCAAAGATTAACGTTGGCAGAACGTTGTTTATTGGTTGAAATTTTGTATGCAATAACACATATTGCTAACACATTACCAAAGTCGAAAAATGTTTGTAAAACTTTGGTTGGTAAATAACTGTGCGAATGCTTTTCTGAAAGAAAAATACGCTACTATTAAAAGTGTGCACACAACCATTACATTATACAAGATTTTTTAGGAAGTAACGGACATACGTCAAGAGGTGATAGTGTAAACAATTATGAAGTAAAAACATCAATTAAACATGCTCTATTAGCAATGGTGTCCGAGATAAAGTAATGTCACGGTCACTACGTCATATCTCCGTGAACGCGTTGTGCGGTATCATTGATAATAATTTTATGAGTCCAGTTGTTAGTTATTGTAGGCAGCCGTCTTAACGGAGAACCCTATCTGCACTTTCTGCAGAATATGTTACCGGAGTACTTTAAGGATGTTCCACTGGCAATAAGGGCTGAAATGTGCTTGCAACAGTATTGAGCCTCTGTAATTTCCTCATGCCAGTGGTGCAGTGTCTCAATGAAACCTATCCTGGCCATCGGATCGGTTGCGGAGGTGCTGCAGCTTGGCCATCACGGTCACCCGACCTCACTCCGCTAGATTATTGTTTGCACGGTTGGTTGAAGACTGAAGTCTACAAAAAAAATTAAACATGCGAGGAATTGCTTGCTCGCGTGTTAAATGCTCGTGTGCATGTTAACGAGGAACGTAGACACCAGCTCCAATTAGCACAACAGCATCTGACTACACGAGCTGAAGTTGGCGGTGGCATTTTGGAAGATGTGTTGGGAATTCACACAATAATATCTACCATGTAACTATCTATACATTTGCTATGACCTGTGCCGTTCCCATCCCTGTCAGTGTTTCACATAGCTGTACTCGGACACCTTTGCGAATAGAGCATGTGTTTATTGATGTTTTCCCTTCAGAATGGTCCACGCTATCATCTCTTAACGTACGTCCGTTTCCCCCTGAAACATTCGGTGTTAGACCAAAGTTGTACATCAGTTGGTAACTAGCATAAACTTCATGGTGGGCCAACGTGGAACCGCATGACATTTTGGCGTTGGGCCTAAGTAATACGCCAACATTGCCCCAAAAGTAGAGCCAAATATTGGGCCAGTGTTGCCCAACCAGAATAGCTGCCACTAGAGTAATAGCCACTTATTTATAACAGCGTGTGTTCGTTAGATTTAATTAAGAAAATTATGGTTCTTTCAGAGGTTATCAACTTTTCTCATGCAAGGAGGTGTTTTGCTACCAGTTTTATCTATGGATTCGTTTATCATGGGACACCTCGTGCGAAATCCATTTTGTGTCATGTAAAATCAGTTTATAGCCATATTCTCTTGTCGTGCGAGAGACATTGTAAAATATTTCAAGCTTTAAAGTAACTGTAA
Organism: Clitarchus hookeri; assembly: GCA_002778355.1. Classification (NCBI taxonomy): domain Eukaryota; kingdom Metazoa; phylum Arthropoda; class Insecta; order Phasmatodea; family Phasmatidae; genus Clitarchus; species Clitarchus hookeri. The sequence goes on from NQII01003704.1 coordinate 41,518, forward strand.
CGTGCAGTTGATAGATTTGGGTGGCTCTTAACAACGAGGTCTTGGGACCCGATGAGGGTGAAATGAGGTGAGAATGAAGCAGCGCCAGAACGCAAGGGGTGGGGGAAACGGGAGATCCCCGAGAAAACCGACCAGCAACATCGTCCGGTATGATTCCCACTTGCAAAAATCCGGAGTGATGCGGATGGGGATTGAACCAGTTTCGCCTTGGTGAGGGGTGAGCAGTCCAACCGCTCAGCCACCGCGGCCCCTACGCAGTCTTTAGAGAAATGTATATACAAAGGTCAACATGTTATGACTCACAATTTAGGTTGCGCTCACATGAGTTATATGGACATGTTTCCTTTAAATTTGTTCAGCGGCCATGTTTGATCACATTTGCGAGCAGAAATAGTTTCATAGGATACACTTCTATAACTGAATGCAAACAGAACGAAATCCTAACCGTAAATTACATTCCCGTATTTATTTGACAGTCACTGCCAAATACTTATTCAGATGTCTTTTTTTGTTTTTAATACAACTTAACTTTAATAATGAACATTGCATTTGACATAGCTTTTTATTTATTTGAATAAATACAGAAAAAACCAGACAATGCATGTCTATTTATTACACTGTCTTATTTCATATCGTCCATGATAGCGCAAAATAGAAGAAAGTCGTTCAGATGAATGTCCATAACCAGTTTACCTTGAAGAAGAAGAAGCGACTGCGATTGGAAGTAGTTCGTAGCGAGTGAAGCCTGTGATCACGACCTTATTGTACTAATTCTTGGCTAACTTAAATATACATCATTCTGTCCGTGCTTTGATTAAAGTTACATGATTGTGTGATAGAAATTTTGCAAATGTGAATTCCACTACCAATTAATTAACTTTAGACCTGGTATTACACCTTTCTGCATATTTTGCAAATGTGAATTTCAAAAACAATCACTTAACTGTAGACCAGGTTTAATACCTTTTCGCATATAAAGTAAAGTATCATAGTGGCATCCAACAAGACGTGGATCAGTGACAATAGCGCACAGAGGCGGATTCGCGTGCCAGGATCGTCCTTATTGCTACATTCTCGTTTCTGTGTTCGAAACGCGCAGAAGAGCCCCGAGTCGACGGACAGCTTAAAGTAAATTCAAGGTATTAAGGCAGAGTCACATGAATTATAGATGAGCGGCGTGTGGAACGCGCAGAGCCATACACCGCCACCGCAGTTCTCAGTGGTTCCTCCGCAATCAGGCGGCTCACGGCCGTGCCTGTTGCCTTTCTGTTCCGACCGACCTAGTCGATAACAGACCGGCTTTACTACCCGCAGCCACATCTTAATTGGCAATCTGCCACAACGCCAACTGTTTCCTGAGATAGCACAAACTGGCGAGTTAGACAAGTCGCTTTACCAAAGTCACGTTACTTTCCTTGTGTATATTACAAAACGTTTCCACACATAATACGTTCACGTAGTTATTTGAAATTCTCACATTATAGTGTTACTGACAGACGTGTTTAACTGATTCTTTTCTCACTGTCTGTTCTAATAATTTAATTTTGTATTTTTAAAATTCTTATTTAAATTTATATTAAACGGTTTTGTTTGCATTTTAGATTGATTTGGATAACTAATTTAATATCTGTGTTTCTTTACGTTCTAACTAATGCCTACGAATAACTTGTTTGCACTTACGTGTTTTCTGCACATGTACAGGGACTGTTCGGAAATTTTCTCAAAATAGAAAAAAGCATTCTTGTATTTTAAATCAGTTCAGTTTACCGACAGATCACTGAAGTTGCTATAATGCATGTTATTTGTCAGTATAAACATTGAGCAGTCGTTCGTGCTGGTGGGTTTGGTGGCAGTGGTGGGTTTGGTGGCAGTGATGAGTTTGGGGTGATGCTGCTCCAACATACTCATCTATCCAGACGGCGAAGTGATGAGGTTTCCGCCGGCCATCTACCACAGTTCTGGGACGATCGATGTGACATTTTTCACATTTGACCAGCAGACCTGGTACAGCAGGACACTCACATGTTGACGTTAACATGCAGCTTGTACAAGGCGCATGAATACAAAATCAGTCGGGTAATTATAATGTTAGGCTGATCAATATCTACAACTCTGTAGGTAGAAGACTTTCCCTAGAAAGTAGTTTCGCGTTGTCTCCGTATCGCCTTTATGAGATGCGAGACTGTATGAACAGCTGATTCCTAGTCCCCCATACCTAACGCTCGCACATACTTGTGAGAGTCTTGTGCAGTGTGGCACGTAAACGCTGGCAAGCGGCAGGTCGGGCGTCAGAGACGGCTCAGCGCCTTTGTTCGCTCTCCGTTATTAACTTTGTCGCCTCTGTTAGACGACATGTATAGAATAATAGGTTTTTATATACACAACTTAAAATATTGTAGCGTAAATAAGTACTTTAGTTCATCTTACTAGACTGCAGCTAAGCCCTCACTTTAGTTTTATTGCAGAATAACAGCAAATATGAACTGAAGAGTAATCGTGGTACTGTATAAAATGTATAAATACACCGAAGAGCCAAAAAAAAAACTGGTATAGGCGTGCGTATGCAAATAACAGAGGTATAGAACCAATCAGAGTAACGCGATGCGGTCGGCAGCTAAATCGGTTACTGCTGCTACAATGGCAGGTTATCAAGATTTAAGTGAGTTTGAACGTGGTGTTATAGTCGGCGCACGAGAGATGGGACATAGCATCTCCGAGGTAGCGATAACATTTGGATGTTCGCGTGCGACCATTTCACGAGTGTACCGTGAATATCGGGGATTCGGTAAAACATCACATCTTCGACATCGCTGCGGCCGGAAAAATATCGTGAAAGAACGGGACAAACGACGGCTGACGAGAATCGTTAAACGTGACAGACGTGCAACCCTTTCTCAAATTGGCGCAGATTGGATTTGTGGACTGCCCTGCAGGATCCATGGTGTGAATTGCCTCCTGCATACCTTCAGACATTAGTCGAGTCCACGCCACGTCGTCTTGCGGCACTTCTGCGTGCTCGGGGGACCCTACACGATATTAGGCGGGTGTACCGGTTTTTTTTTTTTGCTCTTCAGTGTATAAATGACAGGAGAAACAAAGTATGTTTCATAAAATAACTATATTTTTATGAACCTATTACATGATAAAAATGTAACTGTCACTGAAGATTGCTTGCTAACGATGTAACCTCATCATAAGAAGTAGCATAAAAAGATTGAGTAATATTTCTAATGAATGGAAATAACTGATATGAAAAAGCCTGTGACGACTGATGGTGCTGTTTATATACTGTATGCAACTATTAGTAGCTGCGAGGTACTTGACAGACTTGTATGGTAAGAAAGTGTGGTGATAAGTACGGCTGTTACTCTCTCCCCTCTGCACTTATTCAATCCTGTTATTCTCTCCCCTCTGCTCTTATTTAATCATCTCTGGACAGAAAGGGTACATACACGCTTAGTATTTATTGTACTTACAGTGTGACTAACATACAACATACATGTTCGAACGATGTGCTGTCTAGTAGATTAACATCGGAATATTGTCGGTATAAACGAACTTCTTGGCGGCTTTGCCATACATTAAGTGGAGTACGTTGTAAAACAACAAAGTATGTTTTGAATGGAAACACTGTCCATTTATGTATTTTTAAAAAATTTATGAAAGTTATTTGACACCTGAACCCTTCTCTTTGAACTGTGATTAATTGCTTAAATGTTACGTTAATTTTTGGAAAAGATTAGTTGGGTAATGGTACTTTTTTGTTTATTTGGGCCAACGTTATGTGACAAAAATTATGCCAAAATTGAACATTGGAATATTTACGATCAAATACAACAATAAAATTGTAGGTTTTCTAGATTCTAACTACGTCTTATTTAAAATTTACAGTGTTGGTCATGCGTTGATCAGTTGTTGGGAAACACACCTTCAGCATTAGGTATATAATATAATTTCGTTGGGCCAACATTGTGAACCAACATAATATCACGAATAGAAAATTATGTTTCAAAATGGGGAAAATATTAACTATCATAACGTTTACAGATTTTCGAAATGTAAAATTTACTTTGAACTATGTTTTTTTTTTTGCCTGTGTGTTGGAAAACGTTGTGAACGTAACACACTATACACCATTTTGATCGCTTGAGTTACCACAAAAAATCAGGCCACTACGTGTTATTAAATTCACCAAAGATGTTCGCAATGAAATGCCTAATTTGTTGGTTTGCTGAACCCTTCGAACCATGTTCCCTATGTCGAAAACCACTCTCTTCATTATCCTAACACTTCAATACCCATCACTGCGTTCCCTCCCACACCGAGAAAAAGGTTTTTATCCAAAACAGATCTACCCAGTATCCTAACACTTCAATACCCATCACTGCGTTCCCTCCCACACCGAGAAAAAGGTTTTTATCCAAAACAGATCTACCCAGTATCCTAACACTTCAATACCCATCACTGCGTTCCCTCCCACACCGAGAAAAAGGTTTTTATCCAAAACAGATCTACCCAGTATCCTAACACTTCAATACCCATCACTGCGTTCCCTCCCACACCGAGAAAAAGGTTTTTATCCAAAACAGATCTACCCAGTATCCTAACACTTCAATACCCATCACTGCGTTCCCTCCCACACCGAGAAAAAGGTTTTTATCCAAAACAGATCTACCCAGTATCCTAACACTTCAATACCCATCACTGCGTTCCCTCCCACACCGAGAAAAAGGTTTTTATCCAAAACAGATCTACCCAGTATCCTAACACTTCAATACCCATCACTGCGTTCCCTCCCACACCGAGAAAAAGGTTTTTATCCAAAACAGATCTACCCAGTATCCTAACACTTCAATACCCATCACTGCGTTCCCTCCCACACCGAGAAAAAGGTTTTTATCCAAAACAGATCTACCCAGTATCCTAACACTTCAATACCACATTACATCAATTGAATATCGCTTATCGCCACCAGATGCTGTAACAATTGCCTATTAACAAGCTGCTCCTACGTTTTCCCGTTTTCGCAGGAATGAGTAGTGCTGTGGATAACTGCGGAACAGCCGGACACTCCCTGCAACTTTCAACAGAACATTTAACACTTCCTCAGGGAACATTCCCAACTCCAATAAAGAAATTATCAAATTAAGATTTGCAATGCTTAATCCCGGGAAAGGCTCCAGAATTCACTTATTTAGTTGTCTGGTCTACGCTTTGGGACACTTTTGATATTTATATGCTTAACAACTGACATTTTCTTGGCCAGTGAAATGTGTCATATTCTCCATTTATGGTGATAAGTCATTGAGTATTTTTAAGTTTTTGAAGATCATTCTCACTATTGACCATATTGTCAGACAGCAGAAGAGACGTCATCCTAGCCAAGGTTATGTATTTCAACAATACCTCCTTATCAAATAATCTGTAATTGTGGAGATCGACAAGTATGTTAAGTCTTTTCAGCACCATACCTGTACACCAGTACCCATGTGTCCTGGCTACCCTTACAGAACACCGTGTATAACCGAGACTGCATTTTCTTAGCTTGTACAGAACCTAGCACAACTTAACTAATGCTAAGTGAGACGGGTAATTTTTCAATTGAAAGTTATGAGCTTATATTAGTCTCCACCATAAAGTTCGCATGTTTTTTCTGTTTCATTAACAACGACATTTATAATGAATTTTCGCATGTGTCCGTGGCAAATGCTCTATAACCTTTGAACCCGACAAAGAATTTAGGGATAACCCAAAATACTCCTACACTCTTTGTTATTTTCTAAAGGTCCAAATCAAATCTCATACAGTCGGCTCCTCTGTATTGATAAATGTCTCTATGCTACAGATCCTTAGGTACATCCTCTAAGTCCATACAAAACTCAATCATCCTAAGGTCGCTGCTGCTAATATCCATCAAAATCCAGTAACTGATTTCCTTAGATTTCATTGGCTAAAATGACACAAATAAAGCTCGACGTATGAGCTAGGTTACCAGGCCCGTCACAAAATTTGTATAAAAAAAAACTATGCTTTTCACTTATATTTCGACAGTCATATCCTCAAAATTACGTAAGTACAGTGGGAACATACTTCTGAGTTGTTACACACGTAAGATTTGTGCTCAACTCTTCGACCTCTGTAGTACTTAAAAATTTCCATGCGGCAAGAGAGCCATTTAACTTGAGACTATGTAAAAACGCGAAAAAGATGCGTCATACGTCAAAAAATGTCCAAGTAAACTATCGCTATTTTAGAGGGAGGTAATTCAGACCCGCAAAAAGTTAGCACACTATCTCTCCCCATATTAA
>NQII01003704.1:48055-165788 GCA_002778355.1 Clitarchus hookeri
GGGGACATTGAAATATCAAGTGGGGACTCAAATTTTTTATTGCTGATTCGGATCCTACATCAGTACGTATAAAATATTTATTTAAGAAGTTTTTGTGATGTGTTATAGGTGGCGCTGTAATCTGTGCAAAACAAATCACCTATAGTTACAACGATTACGAACCGTCAAGTCTCATTCCAGAAGGAATATGCGATGCAAACTACCACGTCTGTGTCTTAAATATGTTGTTTGACCTGTGGTAGATGACGCCACAGGTAGCGAGAAGTGGGTAAGCTTATAGGTGTTACCGCAAGGGGAACTCGCATGATGTAATGCATTACGCTGTTATCGTAAGGGGAACTCGCATGATGTAATGCATTACGCTGTTATCACAAGGGAACTCGCATGATGTAATGCATTACGCTGTTATCGTAAGGGGAACTTGCATGATGTAATGCATTACGCTGTTATCTCAAGGGAACTCGCATGATGTAATGCATTACGCTGTTATCGTAAGGGGAACTCGCATGATGTAATGCATTATGCTATTATAGCCAGGGGAACTCGCATGATGTAATTCATTATGCTGTGATCGCAAGGGAACTCGCATGATGTAATGCATTACACTGTTATCGTAAGGGGAACTCGCATGATGTAATGCATTACGCTGTTATCGTAAGGGGAACTCGCATGATGTAATGCATTATGCTATTATAGCCAGGGGAACTCGCATGATGTAATTCATTATGCTGTGATCGCAAGGGAACTCGCATTATGTAATGCATTACACTGTTATCGTAAGGGGAACTCGCATGCTGTAATTCATTACCGTACGCATCATCGTTTACGAAAAGTAATGTGTAATGTTTTGAAACATGATGATGTAATAAATGTTTTGCAGAGAGTCCCCATCATTTGTGTGCTTGTTTTCGTTTTCGGTGACTTCCATTGCATGTCACCAGAAGGAGCACTGCAATTGCAAATGCGAAACCACATCGTATATTACAGATTCATTTATAATATGAATTGAATATTTCAGGAAAAAAAATATAAATTACTATTTTGATGGTTTTCAGTTTAGTGTGAATTCAGCTTCTTTATATGAAAACGTATCATTTTGAACGGAAACCACGTTATCCAGGCGACTATTAAAAACTTTTGGTCGTTCATTTAAGTACTTGTAAATTTCGTTAGTATAGTGGCCCTCCATGTTTATTTGGCAACAATGCTATGTGTTCTCTAACACTGACTTTGTATTTCCTGATTTACATTTCCCAACATTAATCTTTTGGGAACTTTCTGAAACAGGATATTTGCCAATTTACGAACTCGTTCATTTGTTATGAGATGGAAGTTAACAAAACCTTTTTTTTTTTTTAGAGACCTGGATTTCCACTATTTGTGTTGATATATTATACTTATAAGTACAAATGTCGTATGCGAAACACCTTGTACAATTCTGCCGACCAGCTGTGATGATAGGCCTTGTGGAAAATGCCACGCTGTTGGAAGATGCACATCAGGTCACCGATCTTGGCTTTAGGCTTGTGTGGGTCCTTCCTCGTCGGAATAGAACAAACGGACCGAAACAGGGTAGAATTATAGTAGCGAATAAGTTTAGGCTGTAACTCAAGCCACTTGTAGTTTCCGTTCGCAGTGAAATGTCTCCACAATTTGGCTTTTAGAGTCTGGTAAAAACGTTTGACGATACTAGCATTTAATCCAGAGTACATGGAATTGTGATTTATGCAATACCTTTACATCTGAGTGTGGAAAGTAGCATTAAAATATTCTTTACCATCGTCGGTGTACAGATTTTTCGGTATGCGCCCTTCACTCAACACCTCCACTATGGCCTCAGTGACGTCACATGCATTCTTCGCCTTGAGTGGTCTCGTCCAGAAATACTTGGAAAACATGTATATTATGGTCAAGATGTAGATGTGGCCTTTATTCGCAAGAACAAAGTCTTGCATTTCGATCAGGTTGGATTGGAAAATATCGTCCAGCCGTTACGTGATGTACTTTCTCCGAGGATAATTCCTTCTGGCTGACCTGTGCAATTCCCTGGAAATTGCATTTTTCATCATATCACGACGTAGCCAGCTTCGACGAGTTCTTCGATGATGGATGTAATCTCGTTGGTGTGTGACTGGTTGCCCGCAGACTGCGAAGTGACCAACAGTTGTAGACTATAGACGAGTCTGTTCGGATTGTTCTAAAACACGTAGTCTATCTTGCATTTAGCGTCGATGTTTTGCAGCAGCAGACCAGATCCAATAGCTTCAAACAATTGTGGAAAGAATCCCGCGTTAATGCCGAACTTCGCATGCGTCGTGTCTTTAAATAGCTGCATTGAGGGGTTATGGTTCACATTATGAGCACGACTGGAACGTAGCAGGCGATGGTACTTGCACAAATCTGATCCGGTGTAGCGTCTGAGATGCCTGCGAAACCAAATATCACTGGCCATGCGTAATTTCCACCTTGTGCTTGCCAATTTGCATTACATCTCCAGAAAAAAATATAACTTCCTAGTTTCCGAGAAACCATTTTTCATAGTGGTGTCGCAAGCTGTATATCTTGTCGCTGTTCCGATGGGAGTAGGAATCGATGTAGTGCGCAACCAGGGTGCCCACCTCGGGTCAATGTTTTCGCATACATTTCCATTTTCGTGCATGGAGCAAAATAGATCAGGGGCAAATCGTCTTTGTCACTAGTTATACCTCCTTTCCTATTTTGGCAGTTCTGGACTTATTTTCCATTTATGCGATGATGTCAGTCCTTCCACCTTGATTTTGTGTTTGATACCCGGCCGAGGCAAAGCATCTTCCTGGCATTGTTTGCCAAGTTCGTCGCGATGGCTGGTTATCGGCTTGTAAGCCTCCTCCCTTCGATTCTCGAGAGCCAGTCTGCAACTTTTCGTGAATAGATATTTCGCATGAACAGCTTCGATGGCCTCCTACAGCTCAGTCGTTAGTTCGGTTCGGTCCACCATCAATAATATAATGGAATAAACACACAACCACACAGGAGTGCATATATATATATATATATATATATATACAGAGGTGACCAAAGTCATGGGATAGCAATATGCAAACATACAGATGGCAGTAGTATGGCGTACAAAATGTATAAATGGGCAGTGCATTGGTTGGGCTTTCGTCTGTAGTCAAGTAATTCATGTGAAAAGGTATCTGACGTGATTATGGCCGCACGACGGGAATTAAAAGACTTTGAATGTGGAATGGTAGTTGGAGCTATACGCATGGGACATTCCATTTCGGAAATGGTTAGGGAATTCAACATTCCTAGATCCATGGTGACAAGAGTGTGCCGATAATGCCTAATTTCAGGCATAACCTCCCACCATGGACAACGCAGTGGCCGACCGCCTGCACTTAATGACCGACACCAACGACGTGTGCGCAGAATGGTCAGTGTTAACAGACAAGCAACACTGCGTGAAATAACCGCAGCAATCAATGTAGGACGTACGACGGATTCTCCGTCAGGACAGTGCGGTGAACTTTGGCTGTACTGGGCTATGCCAGCAGAAGACCGACTCTAGTGCCTTTACTAACAGCACGAAATCGACTGCAGCGCATCTCCTGGGCTCGTGACCATATCGGTTGGACCCTAGACGACTGGAAAACCGTGGCTTGGTCAGATGAGTCCCGATTTCAGTTCGTAAGAGCTGGTGGGAGGGTTCGAGTGTTGCGCAGACCCCACGAATTCATGGACCCAAGTTGTCAACAAGGAACTGGGCAAGTTGGTGGTGGCTCCATAATGGTGTGGGCCGTTTTTACATGGAATGGACTGGGTCCTCTGGTCGAACTGAACCGATCATTGACTGGAAAGTGTTATGTTCAGCTACTTGGAGACCACTTGCAGCCATTCATAGACTTCACGTACCCAAACAACGATGGAATTTTTATGGATGACAATGCGCCAAGTCACCGGGCCACAACTGTTCGCGATTGGTTTGAAGAACATTCTGGACCATTCCAGTGAATGATTTGGCCACCAAGATCGCCCGACATGAATCCCATTGAACATAATCGAGAAGTCAGTTCGTGCACAAACTTCTGCACCGGCAACACTTTCGAAATTATGGACGTCTATAGAGCCAGCATGGCTCAATATTTTTGCCGGGGACTTCGAACGACTTGTTGAGTCCATGCCATGTCGAGGTCCGACACGATATTGGTAGGTTTCCCATGACTTTTGTCGCCTCAGTGTATGTATACATATTTACTCTCGAGTTGAGGAAAGTGAATTTTTGATCCTTTTCAGTCGGTCGATGCATACTTCCAGCACCTTATTGCTATGCCTCGTAACATCAGTTTTCGCAACCAGTTAGGACTTTAATATATCTTGAAGAGTCTTCAATTCTTCCAGTCTCTGTGCATTCGACACATTGATCAGGTATATTATCCGTGCCTCTGCACCCCCTATGTGATGGTCGATGGCCACCAAATCTTCCACCACTTCATTTTTCATGCTCTCAGCCTTCTGTCCAAGAAGCGACAGGCCCCTGTGAAGAGTAGTGAGACGAGATTCCTTGAACCTTTTACATTATTATCATAATCGGAGTGTCGACCATGTCCGAACTTGGAAATTTTATTGAGACTCATGGTTGGTTTTTACTATAAACTGATCAAAGCCACTCCTCTACCTTCCATTATGTACTGGCGAATCTTTATCGATAACCAATATTCCATAGTAATTGTTCCAGCACAAAGAACATATATCCTTAAATTCTGCGAAAATCATGTCTGTTGGCGTGATCGTCGGTTGTACACATGCCACAAATTCGTAACATTCATGCAAAACAACACAAGGAAATTCACATTATCATGCAGCAATTGCTTTGGCAAGTGTGAATAAGTTTTACTCAAGTACACACAGAGTCCACATTCGGATGCCATCCCATGCTAAAATATTCCTGAATGCAAGTCTGTTTCTCACATGCGACATCATAGAAAATAAATACGGAGTTTCGCAATGCTTCAATTTGCAGCATGATGGTTTCATTATCACTGCAAGTGAAATATTTCAAGCCATCCATGCCCTGCAGTACATTGGTCAGATGCTTGTATTTAGACTGCTGAAAGGATTTGGAGTATAGGTGCACTTCTCGAACCTAAGACCATTTGTTTCCTCCAAAAGCTGAAAAGCACACACGTATTACCGCAACCCGATGGCCTGTACATTAGTCCTCTCAAGGCATCAGGCAACAACATGCTATAAAATGCATCGTGCGAGGTTTCGACATCTTACTCGGTGATGTGAATGGGAAGACTAATATCTTGCTTTATTATCTCCATGATACAGAACTGAAAACATATACTGTCGGGCCAATGATTCGGGTCAGGGGTTCGAGATGCAGAACTACAAAGCCAGTAAAACCCACGAATCCTCGCGACTGGTGAAGTTATTTCCGGTGAATGTAATTGGAGAGTGGCTACTACATCAGTAGTAAAACCAGCAATACATTGCACGATTTCACGCCGATGGCCCCACCAGCCTTTAAACTGGTCGAAGTTCTGAAAAACGTCATTTACGTTCCCATGTTTGCGAAGAGTGCACACGAAGTGGTCGTGTCAATTGTTGATCAGGATGATAAGCAGATAGATTTCAGAATTGAAGGAATTACTTTGCACTTGCACTTGAAACGATGGGATTGAGTTTGGCGATACGAACCGTGCATAAAGTGAAGCGCAGCACCAAACTTGCGACCAGTAGAGCTCGAGACACTGGCATGCTAACACATGCCAATGAGAAGTTTCTTCATAGCCTAGGTTTTAATGTGAACAAGCATGGAATACGACAACGTATTGAATGTGACCTAGCAGCTAGAATTTGACGTCAGAATCGACAAGTTTGAGGTGCATTGCTACCACCCATATCTGACTGGCCCCTATGCTCTCGGGCGAGAGGTTCGAATCCCGATACCGCATCAAGATATTTACACCATGCCATCGCAATCATTCATGCACATCCGAGGTTTGCTCACGAAAGATTATGGGACCTACTCCACCACCACTTGTTAAGTTCGCAATAGTATACCCCACCTTCTTGAGCGAGTAATGCACGAACTGAACGGTATTACTATTGACGAAACACGGGATGTGGGAATAACCACAACCATCAAAACTACGCCAAAAAATTCTCGAAATGGTAAAAATGGCAGGTTGGGGAATTGAAGATGGCTACAAAGATCCTATCTTCACAGAAGGCAAGTTCGAGGTGTGTGTGCTACTTTCGATGTTACAAGGTTTTGCCAAAGATTATAGGACGATTGTTATAAGAGAGGAACTGGTGATAATGATATCCACCTCGCATTTCGATGCAGTGTTGGGAGCTGGAGAAAACCCACAGTTCTTCACTGTAACTTTGACCCACATAGAAAGCTTCGTTCCCCACATGACTCCGAGCACCTCCGAATGCGTGAAGCTACTGAACTATGTCAAGAAATAAAAATCGTCCACATAACCTTCAGGAGTTGGAGTTACATTATTTGTCCAGTCCTGTCATCTGCCACGCGAAACCACTGGGCAGTGAAGACATCTTATAGCACGGAAAAACTTCGCTTTGTCATATTGGAATTTCAAACGAACAAGCAACACAATATCTCAGCAGACAAACCGTCCTTCGACCACTGCAACATCCAGAACATAAATATATATTTGAATAGCAAAAGCTATCCATACATGGATTTGAACATATCCTTCGACCAAGAAGGATTTCCTTTGCGGTATTATCTGTACTTCCAGTTTCAAGCCTCGTAATATGGACGCGAGTCCTACCCCGTCCTGAGACCAGACATTTTCTGTGAAATGGCGCCATTGCCAGTCTTTGACACTTCCAAACAAAATGAGCGAGTGAAAACAGTGTGGTGTAATGTCGTATAGAAATTATTCCCAAGGAAAACATGCCTGCGAACACTGCTGCGTACTGTTTGATTTTGCACGACATAGTAGTGAGCTGCGACTGCTATTCGGGGCTGGCGAACATGATGAGCTAAGGATATATAAAAAGGATGATCACTGTTTATCACCTCAGTTTGTATCAGGATGTACTGTAATCTGCAGGGCTTCCAGAGCCAGAGGGGCTATATGCTCAAGGAGATCAAAGTGACCTACGACAACAATCGCAAAACGCGCATGTGCTCCTTATGCCTCCCCTCTCCTTATTCGTGGAAAATCTTGGACGAGAAAAGCAAGTATTCGAACGACTGGCTGACCAAGTACTGCCACGGACTAGAGTAGGATGAAGTCAAGATTCCGAACCACCAAGTAGGAAACGTGCTGCACGAATTGCTGATGCAGTATCCGCAAGGACCGGTTTACGTTTGAGGGTCCGAGCAGAAAAAATGGCTGAGCAACTTGTGCAAAAAGGAATTGGAAATCATCGATGTGCAGTTCGAGTATGGCTCTCCTTCGCTCCGCAAGTTGGTGAAACTTTACGACGACCAGCAGCAGCACGTCTGCGACAGGTCAGAACCTGATTGGACATGAGCATGGTGGAATGCACAGCTGCTGCACAAATGGTGTTCCTCGTCCTTGATCTGTGAATCGGTGGGCTACGACTATACATGAAGTCACCCGAAATATACGAGAATTTATCTTTTTCATATGGTTGCACACCTGAACGGTACCCAGAGTATAAAATATGACAACAATCAGTGCTCTCATTTAGTCGCTGCCTAGAGGTCTGATCGTCACCATGATTCCATTTAGTCCTACGAACATTTATGCAAGTGCCAAGTCTAACTATGGTGGCATTGAATATAGATTCATCGCAGAATACGGATATCTGCACACCTACATCGAAACCTTTTAAGGAGGGGCCCAGCATCGGCCATTCACACATTTTCCAACCACCTAACAAACATCGCAGATTCTAGTGGATTGCCCGGTACTGTCAGCCTGCGTCGTGTTCCACATGACGCCGCAGATACAGCTGTCCTGCACCATCGACCAAATCATCACCCTGGTACAGATTCACACTACTATCCACGTGCCAGACTGTGCTGTGGAGTTGCCCCAGGTGGGGCACGAACCATTGGTCCACTCCCAACAACCTGGGTCCAAGAAAGATGCCGCCAACCAGAAGACCAGACGTCACTGAGTGCATCGTCGATGCCAGACACATTTGTCAGTACCCATCATGGATGATTCTGCCTCCAGTTCCAGAGACGAACCTGTGCCCACTCGTCGTCGCTGCCAACGTCCAGCAATGTGTACTTGTGGAGCTGTGGATACTGGATCCACAACTTTAGACAGTAGTCCTTTATTTGGCGTGGCAGAAGTAGCAAAGACAAATGTTAAAGATAAGCAAGATCTTCAGTGCGGAGACGATGTGGGGGACAACCAACTGGTGACCGGAGTAGTGAGTGGCCAAGACGACGGACATTGCCATGATCCTGAGACCGGCACTTCTTTTCGCAAGAAGAGCTAATGCTTACCATTATTCGCGAACTGCTAAGCCTTGCATGTTATACACTCAACTAAAATAGAGCAATGTGAACATTTTTCTAGCTAACCAGAGACAAAAAAATATATGGAATAGTTACAATTTCGAAAAAGTAAGATCAATTATGCTTGTATTTTGCGTTCTGTATTGACTGTAAAGTAAATTAATAGTGTCTGAAAATGTATTTGAGTGTTTTATTTATTTTTTCCTTTTATAATCTATTTTTAAATATCAAAATATTGTAACTTATTTCTGTATGTGATAAAAACATATTTTCAACAAACACATTTATTTAATAACTTCCTAGTGAGGGAAATTTTTTATCTAAATTAATAAACAATCATATTTTCTGTGGTCGCTTCCAGATTTCCATGCTGGACGATGATGTTCCTTGCCATTTTTTCTCAGGGATCTCCCATTTCCCACACCCTTGTGATCTGGTACTGTTCCATACCCCCTAACTTCGTCCTCGTCAGCTCTCAAGACCTTGATGTTATGAGTTGTCCAAATATCTTTACTCACTCTTCATACGTATTTTCTAAATATTATTTTTAATTTTTTAAATTAAATTATTAAGTTTTAATGCTAATGTTAACCCTTTCAAACCCACTTAATTTTATAATTTCAGGTGCAGCAAACATATAAATTAATGATGCATGCTGTACTCAATTCGACAAACACTTGTTTCGTTGTCTCTGTAGGCTACATGCACAGTTTCAGTAATATGAATAAATTATAACCTAGACAAGTAAGACTGTTTCCGAATCATTTACCCACAGGTTGTAACATTAATCATTACAGACAAAAATTAACCTAAATGTGTGTAATGTACAGAATTGCGTTCACTGAGTCTGAATTGATTAAGCATTGCTTAAATGCTGAAGGCTGCTGTAATATTTTTCTAATTTGAAAAAAGATAATGAATCGTTAATAAAAATATAATTTTCTTTTTCCTAGAAGCAAACTGAAATGTTCGCTAGCGCACAAAAATAAATTATAATTTATATTTGAAAAAAAAAAATTGATTTTATACGCTAGAGATAATACATGAGATTCGTTGTCTGCATAATAAAAAGGTCTGACCCGTTCGCGCGAAATAATAAAACATAATTTATTCATTTTTAAATATAGGGGAGTGGGGCACATTGATGCATGGGGCACCTTGATACACCCCCTCTACTGCTCACAAGGTCATTACAGGAAGTTTCACAACAGCTCCAAAAGATGGCGCTGGTGTACACAACTGCCTACAGAACGTCTTGGCATGATTCAGTAGTTTGATGAAATGAGATGGGTAATATAGTGTTTTTGTAGTTCAAAAGTAAATTTGAGTTGTACAACTGCACTGGTATTATATAGCTGTTTCAGTATTTTCAACAGGAAAGAATACCCTCCCTGATAAGTAAAGCTACTCGTTATCAGTTTCTCATTCTTTTTTGTTAGGTAAGTTATGAAGTGCTGGATTTGAGATTATCCAAAATTCATATTATTCAAAAAGGCTGCTTGGGGCACATTGATACAGCCTATGTTGGGGCACACATTTCTATTGAAGCCATTGACTACTGTCGTGCAAATGGAATAGTTTATTTGTCATTCCCCCCCCCCCTTTCCGGCCTAACATACCGCCAATAAACTGCAACCATTGGATGTAGCAGTGTTTAGTCCCTTTAAAGCAAAACTGAAAATTGCTTTCAACGATTGGCACCTGAATAATCCAGGGAAACACCTATCAATTTATGACATTCCTAAGCTGGCTAAACTTGCAAACTTAGAATCATTCACTCCGAAAAATATTGTGTTTTGTTTTGAGAGGACATGCATAGTGCCCTTCAACAGATTGATATTTTCTGACTGTGATTTTTTCTCCCAGTACAGTTTCCAAACCTCATTCGCACTCTGATACAGTTGTTGTCACACCACCTCAGACAGATTCAGCAACTCTCTCAACTGTCTCTCAGTCGCAAGATAGCAATGTTCCACAAAGTGCTAATGCTACCCAGACTCCACGGCCAACTACTTGTTCAAACAAGCCTGTAACTCCTGAAGACGTACGACCTTGCCCAACAGCTAGTGGTAGTAGAACTAACAAAAGAAAAGGATGGCAGCCTGGTAAATCTCGAATTTATACTGATTATCCAGATAATAAAAGGCTTTTTGACATGGGAATAAATAAAGAAGAGAAACAAGCTGCAGCACAGCAAAGGAATAGAGACAAAGAACTGAAAAACGCAAAAATGCTGCTGGGGATAGAAGACACCACACCTTTGAAGCGACAGATGAAGAGAAAGAAGGTGGAATAATTTTATTTATTAGATGAATCTGAAACATCCTTAGGACAGTTGTGTAATGCTACATCAGATGATTTGAATCTAAGGGATCTGCTAGGTGAAGAAGCAGATACTTTGGAAAATTATACAATGGAAGAAGCAGATACTTCTGACCAAACTATGGTTGATGATGACTTTGTTATAGTGCGGTTTGCAAAAAAGAGATCAGTTGTTCACTTTGTAGGCCAAGATAAAGGAAAAACTGATGATGGTGACCATGAACAGAAAACCTGGTAACTTTTTCATTTTTCATGAGAAAGAAGATAATGGTGGGGTTGAAGTGCCAGATATGACAAAGTTGCCACAGCCAACAGCCGGACACAGAACAGCAAGAACATCAGGTCGTTATACATTTAATTTTGGTTTTGATCACTTTAACATTCTTTACAAATAATTTGTGGGTAATTTGAATTTATTTAAATAAATATAAAATGGTTTGCTAACACATTTTATATGGAAAATATGTAATAGCTGTTATTTTTTCCCCTCTTTCCGAAAGTATCAAAGTACCCCATGAGGTGCGGTGCATAAATCTACCCCGGGGATGGGCACATTGATACAAATGACTTTTTTAGTTTTCTAAAATTATATCTAGAAATACTACACAAAACAATGATTGTGCCTGTTAATAAAACACTACACTAGTTTTACTGATATCACATGGAAAAATAACTTGAAATTTCTTTTTTCTGGGCACCAAAAATATTCTTAGAAAAAATCCGCATCAATGTGCCCCAGTTACCCCTATCTGACAGTATTGTGGATACGTCAAATCTTGAACGAAATTCACAAAGCAGGAATTTTCGAGCCAAATTTTACAGTTTAACAGAGCATATTATTTAATTATTTAACACATATCTTAAAATACATGTGTTCGATGATGCTAAATATTTTTCATATCTTTTTTCGCGAATATTTTGTGCATGTTACGACATTAAGAGGACTGCCTAAAGTCTTTTCTGAGGCTCGCTAAAGTTCTACTTTCATGCAAAGGAATTTAAGGACACAGAACCACAGCCATGCCCATATTTCTTAATAACACTCTTATTTACATTATTTATATATTACATATAGGTAACAGTTCAATTCAGCCAAAAAATTAATGATCACTTATGGTACACGACACAACCAAATACACGTGGGGATTTTTCAAAAATCAGTGAATAGAACTGTGTTTCAGACTGTTTGAAAATAATTTATATACATGGATTTACTGTATTTGTGTATGCAACACAGATGAAGTTGACTTTTCAAAACATGTCACACACACAACCGAGCTCTCGAATGTAGCATAGAAAAGTTTTTTTATTCACAGACGTAATATACTAAGGAGCCTGCCTTTCCTATCTAAGTTATTATGATTGATGCCACATTCGTTTAATTTCCCACCTGTTATGTATTTTAAAAATTTAGATATTGGTTTATCTCGACATATGTTATGAGCACGATCGTATTTGATATACAAGTTAAAAACTGGTACTTACCATAAAGCGAATATAGTTCGGTAACTTATTCCTTACAAATGCAGTATTTATGCTTCTCGTTTACATATTTGTGTGCAAGACTGGAATCTGACGAAGTTCTGTTTCCAATACGAATACTCATTGAATGCTTATCTGGACTAGGGGCTTAAATTATTTCATCCGAAATTCGATAGCTGGGTTTTCAAAGCGGATCTTCATAAAAGTTAATTTCAGTCGTGTCGTTTGTGCCGCAGAGCACACAGGCGGAAAGGACTCTAGGCTACTCAAAAACAGTCTTAATCTGTTCTCACATTATGTCGTTTGCGCTGCAGCGCAAGCAGGGCTAGGGTGGGCATGTCGAACGGCGATCTACAACGGACAAAGATGGCCACCTACTCGAGGTCGTTCGTAAATGGCGGAGGAATCGAGAGGGAACCCTCCTGGCTGGTGCCAAAACCATCGGCGAGTGTAACAAGCTGGAGGGGCGAGAGGGGACCAATCCCGCCCGCCACCAAGTGGACCAAAACTCTCTTGCACCGACCAGTCCTCGTTGGAAGTCATTTACAGACTTTATAAAGCCCTTACACTATACAATACATCAGTCAGTTTCATGCTATGTGCCGTGGGAATAAGACTGCAAAGAAAGGAGCTGGTCCCATAAATAAAATGATTAACAGCTATCTTTTGAGTTGCACATACCAGGTTACACATTTTGCGGGCCTCGCATCTAGCTTGTAGACTTCAACGTGGTGACATACCAATAAATACATGATATTTCGTACGCCGAGAGCAATAACTTGAAAGATAGACACCCAGCTAACACAATCCTCGCGAATAAGGCCAAACACGAAATTCGGCAAACGATTAGCAGCATGGACTATAGGAAAAGTAATGAACACCAAAGTTAAGAGAGGAATGGATATTAGTTCAGACGAACAGCAAAATAGAAGAAGAGCAGTCGCAGGAAAGTAAAGTGCAGAGGAATACTCCCGTTTTTGCTGCCTGCGATAGGACTTTTGGGATCTTTGATAGGCGGTGCTAGTGGTATAACTCGAGCTGTGAATAGTGCTAAAGATGTAATTAAGCGATTAGCAGAACAATTACGGCAAAATAAACGTATGGAAACCCTTGCAAGCACAAAAAAAAAACACGGGAAAAGGGCTATACTTGCTCCAGTATCGCGGCGGTGGCACAACATGCGTATGTCGGCGAAAGAGAAAGTCCTAAGTGAACAGCTTAACCACCCATTAACAAATATAAACTTGTATAGAGTTTCATGAAAAATAAAAATACATAACTTCCGAGGCATTTTCATGATTGACCAATTACCTTGATACCCGAGAAGGGTAGAATGCGGAATAGTAAATTTAGATACGAGTTCGGGGCCTGGGACACACCGGACAGCCTTAGAAAGGATGGGAACACAGTTCAATATTACGATAGCTACGGCGACTTGAGGGCCCCGCCCGAATTGAAGAATATATTTTAAAGGCGCTAGAATTTATTAGAACCACGAGACAGAACAGCGTCCGTGGGACTGCAACTGTAGCCACTTATGCTTATGTTTCCTTGTTACTTAACACCAACACAATACTAGTAAGGTGGCAGTCATGTCAATAACCTTGATTGTGACAGCAGGTAATGGCTTGGAATTACAGTCAGTACATTTTCCACCGCTAAGCCTGACAGGCGCGTGCATCTATTGCAGTGATAGATTTTCAAACATATTTTTCAGTACCAAACGTCGATTAACATAATTATATGCTTCGATATGTAAAGGTAGACAGTAGAAGAGGTGAGGTACACATACCTACTGGCTCGTACAAGATTGAAGATATTGGAGGCTATCTTAAACGTGAGCTGGAACCGGACGTGACTTTAGTGTTGCGTGGAAATTCTTACACTCTGCTCAGCGAGATACATTGTACGGCACAGGTAGTCTTTACACAAAACGATACTTTCGCCACCATGCTGGGATTTAAAAACGCAAAATACAAGGCAAATAAAACCCATGTATCTAACCTGCCGGTAAATATTTTTCCCATTAACGTTATAAGAATAAACTGTTACTAAGATAGCTGCTCGTATCTCAATGGTAAACCAAGCCAGACATTACATGAATTCTCTACGAACCTCCCGCCGGGATTTAAACTCATGAGCTTCCCAACAACACCCATATATGTGCCAGTTGCGATAGAAAATGTACAGGAAGTAATCGTTTCCACAGTAGACCAGGAAAGTTGTTTGATTAATTTTCGAGGCGAGGAAATAACAGTGCGTTTGCATTTGTTGCAAGATGGGGCTGAAAATTAAGCATATGAAGGCAATAAAAGGGACTTATCGCATCACACCTAAAGTCAGTACGAGGCAGGCACACAGTCCTCTAACATCTGTTAACATTCGTTTCCTTACACAATTAGGTTTAACAGTCAAGAGTAAATATGGACGTGGACATTTTAAACATAGAGGCAAGCTGGTCGGTTTCGAAGAGGGAATCAACAAGGCAGAAAAACCACACTTATTCGCCCTGCCTGCCAGGCCCGTACGTAGCCTCTTGCGAGGTGCGGATTCCCATATAAAACCAACATATTTTCACGGCACTGAGGAACACTGATGAGGGCAGGTAATGCACTACCAACAACAATTAAAATCATTAGAAACGGTGTACTTCACATGATTAATAGAATCTCCGATGAATTTAACAGGTGCAAAGTAGATGCCAATCGTGATGTTGGAATCACGGCAACCATAAACAACCATAAAGAATTACCTTTCATTAAGGCATAACCGTTAACAAGTTAATGCATTAACGCATTAACAAGTAACTGCCGGCCTCCAAAATAGCTGGCTGGGGAATCGAGGAAGACTTTAAGGTTCCAGTCTATGCCAACGGTAAATTTGAAGTGTGTATTCCCCTCGCTACGTTGTTAGGGTTCGCGGAAGTCTATGGGCACGTGATTATTAATTCCAAGCAGGAGATAGTAATGCAAATGGCAAACTCTCAAACGAATGCACTCCAGGACACAGGTGCAGAAACAGCTACACTTTCAATACCAATAGGCTTCGTGCACATATCGCTAAGTGTATTGGTGCTACCACATCAACCTCCCGGCCGGCAAAGCAGGCACGAGTGTTAAGCCCGCAGCTGCCCCATCATGTTCTGGCTCTTGCGAGCAACATGTATTGGTTTGTAGAGGTTGAAAGTACATTTAGAGGTGTAATGAAAACTTATATTGCCGAGAATACCTCGAGGATAGCCATGGCCATTTGCGACTACCTCGAGGCGATGAAATCTAATATAATTGGCAATCTAGAGCAGGAAATCGAGACGCAGGGAGCGGTCATGTTTAATATATTTCTGGAGTGGGTATATGGTAAACCAGAACAGTACGAGGACGAGGAGGATCGTTGCGCATTTAAGACGAAAAACGTGCCTCTTTTTAATGTGGCTGACATAGAGGCGGCTGAGTCGGCTGCCATTGCCAAGATTTGCGTGGAGAAGACTGACTATATGGGGAAGGGTAGCTGATGGACTCTCACTGCTGTGAAACGAGTCCAGTTATGCGTGAGCAAGCTCGACCCTCTTAGAGTCTCCTCGTCTATCCTGTTGCCTGCAGGTTTTGCGGAGAAAAATGCTGTTACCAACCTGCACAACAGCGACCACCACCAGTGTTTTAAATGGCAGATTTTGACACATTTTGGAGAGTGGTGGAACCCACAATGCGTCAACCAGCATTACACCAGGCTGGAGGTGCGCTTCGATTTTTAGACTGTAGATTTCCCCACCCCTCTACGTAAAATACCAGCTTTTGAGAGATAAAATCCAGGGGTTAGCATCAACATATACGCACTCAATGATGAGAATACGAAAATATTGCCGATGCGGGTGACAGATGTAGAACTGGCCCAGCACTTTGATTTGCTTCTGCTCACCATAACGGAGAACCAGAACTCGCATTATTTTTACTGTCTGATTTCTCACGATTGGTACACTCCCAGGCGACATCACAAGCAGATCAAGTTGATATCTGTACACATTGTTTAAAGATGTATATGATAATCAACCACACATGACAGGGCTGACGGGTGCCGAAACTCTGGCTGAGCACAGGAGGTATTTCAATAACCATACTGCTGTTTGCGCCGACATGTCACAGCCGGATAGATACGGCAGGCTGCCTGTGCTCAAGCTCAAAAATTACCAGAACGGCGATAAGGTACCTATCATAGTATATGCAGACTTCGAGGCCATGCTGGTGCCTGTGCAAACATGTCAGCCAAACCCAGTCGCGTCCTACACCTATAGGTACCAAAAACACGAACCCTATTCACATGGCATATACATTAAGGTTGATAATTCAATGATTCCCGCCTGTAAGACGACCAGTCTGCCCCCGGATGTAAATGATGTGTCGAAAAACTTCATGGAAGAGGTGATTAGGATAGGTCTCCTGGTTAAAGACATATATAGTCAGTTTGAACCTATGCGAGCAGTGACGCATGAGGAACAGGCTGGCTATGCTCTAGCCACTACCTGCTGCCACTGTTCTGGCATGTTGACCAACAACAACAAAAAGGTGCATGACCATGATCATTTTACCGGCAGTTATATCTGGGCATCATGTAATAACTGCAACAAGCTTCGTCACCACCCCCAGAGACTGCCGATAC
Organism: Clitarchus hookeri; assembly: GCA_002778355.1. Taxonomy (NCBI): domain Eukaryota; kingdom Metazoa; phylum Arthropoda; class Insecta; order Phasmatodea; family Phasmatidae; genus Clitarchus; species Clitarchus hookeri. The sequence continues at coordinate 64,980 of NQII01003704.1, forward strand.
TCTTCCATAACTTAATGTATGATTATGCCAATTTCATAATTAAGCAGCTTTACTATGATTCCCAGGACATATTTATTATTCCACATAGTGAGGAGAAACTCATCACCTTCAGTAAGAGTTTGGGCAACAAGTTCACTATACATTTCATCGATACGTTCATGTCTGCCAGCCTGGCAACGCCTGCTAAGTTCTGCTGTCCGGTGAATTCCACAGAATATCTCGCTTCTTCACGGTAGAGTGCGAGCTAGAGCTGGTAACCCGGAAAGGCATCCTACCCTACGATTATGTTAATTCGTGGGAGTAGCTCACCGAGCCGTGGTTAACTGCTATAGAGTAATTCAATAATATGCTTACTAGGGGGAACGTCAGTGCCGAGGACTACCAGCACTCACAAACCGTCTGGTCTGTGTTCGGCTGCCGTACCCTCCAGAACTATTATGAGCTGTACGTGAAGACGGACATGTTGATTCTGTGCGACGTCTCTGCGAGAATTTCCGGGGGCTCTGTCTACGCACATACAGTCTCGACTGTGTGTGCAATGTTAATGCTTCTGGGTTCTAGTTTGGCACAATGTTGCGCAAGACGCAGGTGGAATTAGACTTGCTTAGTGACTACCATATGCAGCTGTTTATTGAGGCTGGTATCCAGGGAGGGGTGGCTCAATGTGTTAAGCTGCACATGGTTGCAAACAATAGGCATATACCAGACATGTACGATGCCAAGAAGCCATCTACCTGTATATGCCAATAACTTATATGGGTGGGCAATGTCCTCGCCGCACCCATACGGTGGTTTCGAATGAACCAGCACAAATATCGACGTGATGAGGGTGCTGGACGACAGATATGTCGGCTACATACTGGAGGTAGACCTAGAGTACCCTTGCGCTCCTCACAAAGAGCATATGGATCTTCCATTCTTGCCAGTGAACGAGTGTCCCCCAGGGTGAAAACAAACGAAACTCATGACGACTCTGGAGAGCAAGCTTCATAAAATCGTACATTACGTTACTTTGAAGCAAGCATTGGGTCATGGGTTACAGCTGAAGGCTGTTCACCGAGTCCTTCAATTCCTGCAGAAGCCGCGGCTGAAGCCTGATATAGATTTGAATACGGAGAAACATCAAGCAGCCACGAACACTTTCGAGAAGGACTTTTACAAGTTAATGAATAATGCAACGTACCCCAAATTTATGGAGAATAAGCACAAATGACAGCGTATGGAATTCGTGTGTAGAGAAGTTCGGGCTAAGAAGCGCATCGCAAAACCTGTATTTAAATGGAGGACTATTTATGATGAGACATTGTCCCTGGTCAAATTATGCCAAGAGAGCATTGTGTTTGACAGGCCCATATACGCTGGGTTTGTCATACTCGACCTGTCAAAAACACTCATGTATAGGTTTTACTACGATGTAATGCAAGCGCGGTATGGGGGCAGTGTGAACCTCCTTTACATGGATACTGATAGCTTCGTAATGGAGATTGCCAGCCCTGACTTCTACAGTGAACTCGCCATTAACCCTACGCTCATGTCGGAGTTCGACATCAGCGCCTACCCGACCACTCATCTTTGTTACTCACATACCTATTCTAAGGTGATTGGGAAGTTCAAGGATGAATGTGCCGGTGACGAAATGGTTGAGTTTGTCGGGTTGAGGACGAAACTGTATGCATACAGATGCCTGAATAAGGTAGTGAAGCGCGCGAAGGGGATACAAGGGTGCGTAGTTGACAAGACGATAATATTCGGCGATTATCGGTGCATCCTTTCGGCCCAGCGCAGCTTGAGAGTACAGGTCGCAGGTATTAGGTCGTACCATAACACAGTATATACAGAGCAATCAACCAAACTGGCTCTTTCATGGATGGACGATAAGCGGAGAGTCCTGGATGATGGCATACATACCGTCCCCTATGGCTATCAGGCCTAATAAGAAAAACAGCTCTGGATCGGGCCTACATAGTTATAAATATCGCTAGAGAGAGAGAGTGCTGTTTCTCCCCGCATGTACGGGAGCACATACATGTGTCGATGTATTCTGCTTGTCACGTACATTTTCGAGGGTTTTCCTAGTTATATATCTTGATAAGCATTGTGTAGCGCATGCAAGTGTGTTGCAGGCTTGCCAGGTATGCTGACTGATAGTCTACTATAGCTCGTTCAAGAGGCAAGCCCCTAACATTGACAGGTAGATTATCTGTTTTTTTATTCCTGCAATATACTGGAGCCCATGCAAGACCGGATGGCTTGCCAAGTATACATTTATTGGCCCGCACAGTCTGATTCAGTGTACTGTAACTCATGCAAGAGTTGCAATCTTCTCCTTGCCAGGTATACTGGGTAGTAAAATGCTGTAGCGCATGCAAGCACTCATATTACTTGCCAGGCATGTTACCAGCACGTCCTGTACATGTTTTTTCGGAGGTTTACTGGAGCACATGCAAGTAGTTGTGCCAGGTATACCATTCATGCATTCCTTTTTTCCCACATATATTTCATGGTAATGGGTGCACAGTTTAAACTTGTCGTACATTTGCAAGTATTGTTCTGTAGCTCACGCTACTGTGTTATTTTTTCTCTCTTTTGTATTTATGTTTCAATTACACACACTCGCTGTTTATTCAACTTCATACCACGCATATGTGTAAAGTAATCGTCGGCATCTGCTTGTGAACCATATGTGCGTTTTTCCCCTTTCTGTATGCTAGATTATGGCATTATACTTTATTTGTTATGTGTGGTTTCCAACCATAACACCACATATGTCATATCAATGTACATTTAGGATATTCTCTTAAACCCACCATCACACTGTGTGTCGGCATCACACACCGTGTCGTTGATATCATACTATAGTGTCTGTCCGTATTCCATTTTTCCCATTGCTCAAGCATTCGCTTCGATTGTCGTCTCCTGCTGCTTCGTAACCTACCTGTTCACTATACCTATGATGTTACCAATATATGTATATATATGTATGTATTGATAGTGATGTAGGAATAGTGAGCAGCCGGTTCCAAGTTCGGGGTCCCTCTGCATGGTTATGTCATGCAGATGGTAAACGGGAGGACGTTGCAGCAGCAACTGGTAAGTGAAGGTAACTTGTGATACTTAGGAAAATTATTCCAAGTATAATATCTTTTTAAAAAATATGTGTGTATTTCATTTTATATCTAGTATCCGCAAAATAAAATTCATCAAAGTTCCAAAAAACTATGTTAAATAAAAAGTATTGGAAAAGTATTTTAATAAATTCACGTTACATATGAATAAAAAATTTGCGTATGACATCTGCGTGTATTATTTCTAAGGTATTGCCACTTCGAAATCATTTTACATGTGAAGAATTAGTTTCTTTATTCTTATACATTATATAAACTTGTAAAGAAAACAAATTTATTCTTCAATATACATTAGTACGCCTGAGAAAATATAGATCTCATGGTGTGCAAAGATATTTATTAGTTTCATATGATTATTTATTAAACCTGAGATACTGTAAAAGTTATACACATGCACCAACCAACATATTATAAAAGTGTGCTTCAATATCGATTACATTTTCCTACGACAAAATATTAAGTGCTATTAAAGAATACATTTTTTAAATACTTATTTTACTGTGGAAAATACTTGTAAAGGAAACAAGTTCATGGTTCAATATACATTATGTACGACTGAGAAAATATAGATCTCATGGTGTAATACACTGCAAAGATATTTATTAATTTCATATGAATAATTATATAAACCTGATAAATAACACTGCATGTGGCCTCGGGTGATTTAATGGCAAGTGGGGTTCATTACAGGGAGCCATAAAAACAAATATGGCCATTGAGGTATGATTGTGATGTAATGTTTTCCCCTTCATTCGATTCAATGGCTAGAGGGGGGCTCGACAAAGGGAGGGGTTGTAAGCACCATCCAATATGGCCATCATGGAATGTTCGAGAATTTTTTTTTATGTTTTGAAATGTTAATTTTTTTTAACTTTAAATTAAATTAATTTTAAAAAATATGGAAAAATAAATATATGTGGAACGTTTTTGAAGAACAAAATGGCGGTTGCCATAATTTCCAAAACAAAAGGTGGTGCACTTGCTGCCAAGATGACAGAGGAATGCAAGAGCATGAGGTGGCTGCCAAAATGGCTGCTGTGGTTTAGGAATGCAAGAGCATGATCAAGGTTCGGCCGATTCCCGATCCCTACAGCGAACCTGTGTTTCAAACAACTATTTATAACTACTCCCTGAAAGAAAAAAAATATTGCGTAGTTGCTGTAATCTGTCGTCACCACATTATAAATACTGTGTTGCAGTTTTTTTGCTGAAGTCTTCAGCACGGAGGGCGGCCGTGTCGACGTGGGAACTTCGAGGGTTTCCAATTTATTTCGCCACCTACTGTCTCTGGGGTAAATACAATACCGCCGCTAGGTTAACATTGTGGGTTTTGCAGCAAGTATGTTGTCATCGGAAAGTCTGAACTGAAGCATGAACGCACCTGCGTCCATAATCTTCACAGAGAAGAAAGACAGGTATGTGACAAATGTGGAATGGAAATCGGACGGAAGGATAGTCCGGAACGACACCTGGGGAGTTGTAATGGAGTCGTACGGCAGAAAGCAGCTGGCAATGGCAAGTTATATAATACGTACTCCATTTGCCAACGAGAGTGTTGCACGATGACACACGTTTAAGTTTAACCCGGAGAAGAAGATGTTTCCTTGTGAGGACTGTCACAAAGAATATTACACAGCAGATAAATGAAAAGAGCATGCCAAGAAGTGAGCAGGCTCGGCACCCCCAACAAGCGAAGAAGGCCAGACGTGATGTTTCCACCCAGCAGCAGCCAGTACCATTACCATCACCAGCACCTCGACCGAGGATCATCGTGCGGGCCGGACAGCCAACGGCTAATGGATTTGTGCTGGACGAGATTGCATTTCAAGGGAACCTGAAAACAGATGTGGCAGAAAATACAAGCGACCAGGCCAAGGACGTGTATCATCGACCAGCTGCAGGAAGAAGTAATTGGTAATGGACCAATAAAATGTTATTTTTTCTTGGAATGTGGCTATGGCAAACCTGAGCCCCACGAAGACGAGGTAGACCGCGCATCTTTAAGACCAAAATCTTGCCTATTAACAAAGAATATGAAGTGGAAGAAGCTGTGGCGGCCAGCTTGATCAAGATATGCCAGGAGGAGGAGTACATGACAAAGGGATCTGAATGGACGCTCTCTGCGGTAAAGAGAATGCAGCTCGGAATTAATAAATTGAAACCCCTACGCGCAGCCAGCTAAATTGATTTGCCACAGCTCTGAACCAGATAACCAAATTCCAGAAACAAAATCCTGGAGTAACTGCAAATGTATTTATTCTGAATGGTATAATGAAAGTGGCGCCAAGACGAGTCTGTGATAAAGAGAAGCCGATACATTTCGATCTCCTCCTCCTCACCACCGAAGACAATGCACACTTCACGTACATAAAACATTTTTCTCGCCAGGTGAGAACTCAAATGCATTATTCCACAACTTGAAGTATGATGAGAACTTTATTATAAAACATCCGAGCTACGACGAAGAAAATATATTAATCATCCCGCATAAAGAGGAGAAATTTATAAGGTTTTTGAAATCGCTAAGGGAGAGATTCACCTTACAATTTATAGACACCGTCTACTTCATGTCCGCCAGCCTCGCTGCCCTTACCGAAAACGTGCCAAGAGACCATCTGAAAAATACAGCAAAGTTCTTCAACCTAGACGAGCGGGAATTAGTAGTGGTGAAGGGTGTATTCCCCTATGATTACATAGACAGCATGCAGAAACTGGAAGAGAAGCAGCTGCCCCCAAGCGATAAATTTTAAAACAGATTGACGGACACAGCCATAAGTGAAGAAGATTATGCTCATGTACTTCAAGTCTGGGAAAAATTCGACTGTAAGGCAAAAGNACGGACACAGCCATAAGTGAAGAAGATTATGCTCATGTACTTCAAGTCTGGGAAAAATTCGACTGTAAGGCAAAATAAGATTATTGCAATGTTTATTTAAAACAAATGTGTTCGTGTATCTGACACTTTTGAAAACTTCAGTAAATTTAGCCTAAATACCTATGGCCTGGACTGTGTCCGTTTCGTTAGTGCGCCGGGCTTCTCGTTCGATGCAATGCTGAAGCACACCAAGGTCGAGCTGGAAATGCTAACATATTACGAAAAANTGCGCCGGGCTTCTCGTTCGATGCAATGCTGAAGCACACCAAGGTCGAGCTGGAAATGCTAACATATTACGAAAAATATTTATTCATTAAAGCAGGCATAAAAGATGGAGTGGTCCAATGTGTGAAGCGCCATTCAAAAGCCAATAACAAGTACATTTTGTCCACATGCGATGGTAGCAAGTCGCCTGTCTATCTACAGTACGTAGACGTGAACAATTTGTACAGATGGGCGATGTCTCTGTACGCGACTTCCAGTGGGTGAGCACCGATATCAATGTTGCGATGGTGCCTGATGATGGTCTGCTTAGATATGTGCTGGAGGTAGGCATAGAATACCCTGCAGAGCTTCGCGAATCACACAAACACCTGCCATTCTTGCCCGTCAACTAGTGTCCTCCAGGTGGCAAGAACAAATAATTATTGACGAAATTGCAAGTAAAGAGAAACTACTTTTTGTATTACACAAACTTGAAGCAAGCAATTGAACATCAAACTCCATAGAGTACTGTAATTGNAAGAGAAACTACTTTTTGTATTACACAAACTTGAAGCAAGCAATTGAACATCAAACTCCATAGAGTACTGTAATTGAAGCAAGCAATTGAACATCAAACTCCATAGAGTACTGTAATTCAAGCAAGAGACATGGCTCAAACCCTACATCNTTGAAGCAAGCAATTGAACATCAAACTCCATAGAGTACTGTAATTCAAGCAAGAGACATGGCTCAAACCCTACATCAATCTCAACACTGAAAAAAGTAAGGCAGCCCGCAATGATTTTGAAAAATATATTTTTCAGCTGATGAACAACGCAACATTTGGAAAACTTATGGAGAATAAGAGGAATATGCAAGTCATGGAATTAGTTTGCAATTAAAGAAGGATGCAGAAATTTATTTAAAAGCCCACCTTAAAGTGCACGACGATTTACGACGAAAACTTATTCCTTATGAAAATGGAGAAAGAAACGATATTGTTTGATAAACCTATTTATGCTAGCTTTTCAGTGCTCGACTTGTCCAAAACATTAATGTACAGGTTCCATCACGATGTCATGAGAAATAAATACTAAGACAACATTAATCTCCTGTACACAGACATCGACGCATTGGTTTATGAAATTGAAAAACAGGATAATTATTGCAAACCTAGCCGAAACTCCCATGCTCATGGATGAGATGGATGCCAGCGCCTACCCATCCACTAATCCCTGCTACTCCCCCACCAATAGGAAAGTAGTGGCGAAATTTAAAGACGAGTGTGGTGGCGAACTGATGAGCGAGATCGTGGGGCTGCGTGCCAAAATGTATATTTATATATGTGTCGGCAAAGTGACCAAGAAGGCCAAAGTAGTCCAGAAGACAAGTCTGAAAAATAAAATAACATTTGAATATTACAAAAGAGAGTCAAAGCAGCAGCAAGTTTTGCATGTAACCATGAATTAAATAAGGTATTACCACTATGAAATTTCCACCTAGTGCATGAACAAAGTGGCGATCATTTGGCACGACAAGAGGCGGAATAATGACGGTGACAAATGGATATAATGGGTAAACATTAATAACAAAAAGTAGAAGTGTCATACAGTATAATATGGTCATATTGGGTAGAAATTAATTAAGTAGGGAAGAAATAAAAGAAGAAGAATAGAATAGAAGAAGAGAAGAGAAGAAGAAAAGAAGAGAATCAAGATTAGTAGTTTTCTATCCAATATAAACATATGGTGGCGTATGTATGTTACTTTGTAAAAATTTTATGATGTGGCTACTGACAACAAACTAGAGGGCATGCAAGATGAATTTTATATCTTGTCAGGTGTGTTACTTTTTGTCTGATGAAGGTTCAGTTAGCCAGTGCAGCTTTACAATTGATGATGAATGTATGATATTCATTGAAGAAATGAGCAGACTGGAGGGGGGCATAATAACGTGTCTTTACCTGGGTGTTGGGTGAATGAGGCCGGGATGCAAGGGCAGTTCCTCACCTCGGGGGAGTCAAATAAGAAGCTATTTCACCTATCTCGCATACACCAGCTATAAAAATATCATTTGTTATTTTTTTCTCTGGGGGCATGAGTGGGAGTGACAAATCTGAAGCGATTTCACTCCTCGCCATCTACCCTCAGCTAAAAATAATTATTCACCTTTGGTGAAAATGATTACTGTTCTTACAGCATGCATACATGTATGGGTCCTGACGCACTGCTACAGATGTCATCATGAGAGAGAGCGTGCCACCACCATCAATTCTGACTACAGATTGTTGCAGCTAGTATTTCAATTCGGCAGTTTCGCTTGTGCACTCCTGCACGGGGATTAGGGGCTGTGACTTATGTTTAAGACTCCAACCAGGGTTTAAAGTCAATTACGGGGGTTACAACCCTTATCATTTACCAGGGTTGTGTGGGTGAAATATTTTTTAATTGCGATATCTTGGCCCATTGTATCTACTAGAGGGGGTATAGTTCATACCCAACCTGCCTATCTACTTCTTTTCTTCTCTTCCTCTTTATATATAATTCTTACTTTCAACTACTTTCGGCTGTTTTCTTTATTCTTGCTGTTTCTTCTAACCATTGTGTTTTTGGTCTTAGGTTATATAATTATCGGCGTAACCCGCCTGTACAGTTAATTCTTGCAGCACAATGGATATTTAAAATATAGGTTTTATATCTTTGTAGTACTGTAAGAGTGTACTGTGTTGCTCCGTCCCCAGCCGAAGACCTGCGCGCACAGTTGTTTTAGCACCCATCTCTGGTGGTAAAGTAGGAGGGCGATGCCGAAAACTATACGAGTTCCAGACCGAATGATGGATAAGTAGTTCCAAACAGAAGGATGGAAGAGAAGCATACACAACACTGAAGTAATATAAATATGTTTAATGGAAATATAATGAAAAAATAAAAACCAAATAAAAAATATATAAAAAATTANACTGAAGTAATATAAATATGTTTAATGGAAATATAATGAAAAAATAAAAACCAAATAAAAAATATATAAAAAATTCATTATATTTTTTAAGTATGTCTTTTCATATTTTCATAACAAAAATTATTTTAAGAAAAGTGACTAAAATATTATCATTACACATACTTTTCTGGAATAATCATGACAACAAAAACTTACATTATTTTAAATATAATTTTTCCCATACACATTATATTACATATATTTACTTTAAACCCAATTCCCAGGACATGNACTGAAGTAATATAAATATGTTTAATGGAAATATAATGAAAAAATAAAAACCAAATAAAAAATATATAAAAAATTAATTATATTTTTTAAGTATGTCTTTTCATATTTTCATAACAAAAATTATTTTAAGAAAAGTGACTAAAATATTATCATTACACATACTTTTCTGGAATAATCATGACAACAAAAACTCACATTATTTTAAATATAATTTTTCCCATACACATTATATTACATATATTTACTTTAAACCCAATTCCCAGGACATGTCCCGATAGCCGACTGGTATAAGGCTTCTGCACATCGACCTAAGGTTTGGCAGTTCGATCCCGTCCTCCTCCAGACAATATTGAGCTCTGCGATAATTAAATAGAAAAAGCAGCGCCCTTAGTGGCTAACTCAAGAACTACCATGGCAGCTGAGCCAGAGCAACACCAGTGCCCCTAGCAGGCAAAAGTTGTAAGGAAAAGTTGAAAAAATATGGCGGACGACAGTGGCACACACTAGCAAAAACAAACAACATTGCAGGGATCAGTGGTGCCCTTTAGTGGACGACGAGAGAACTATAGAAAATTGAGCACATTCGAGGATGCGAAAGTAATTGGAAACAATACATCAGCAGGAAACAAGATGGCGGTTGAAAACAATATGGCAAGCGAAAACAATATGATGAATGGAAACAAAATGGCAGAATTAATATGGCGACTGTGACATCGTCCAATATGGCGGAATTGAAGATGGCGGATGGCGCCATGTCGCCACAGCGGCATCCCTTGACCTGGAAGGAACTTTACCTGTCTACTGCTAAGCACTTGTTCCAACAGAAATCTTTTTAATAATCGAACAATATTTACCACTTCGGGGGCATTCGTTTCTCCCATACGATAGAGATTTCGCTGTATTGAAAAGAAAAATTAATCATTGTGATCAAATATATTGTATGATGAGCTAATGGTATCTTCCAAGAAGTAATCCCTGTTTTTAAATATACATATAATATACCATAATCATTGGTAGCCACGATATTTTAAGACATGTGTGACTTACGTAGAAACATGTTGGAGGGGAGTCACACGATTACAAAATGTGCAATTTAAACTCAGCCAGTTTATTCACGTCTGTCGCAGTAAGGGTGCAGTTGTTGCACGGAAATTAATTGATGGCCTATATTGTGCTACTTATAGCAGTACATAAGAGAAGAAAGGCAACCTCATTACGCTTAACTGCACTATATCACTGACTATGTCCCAGATTCCTTCGTGTTTTTCACTGTACTAAAACATTTATTCCAAAACACATTTACGACATGTTTTCTAGTGAAATCCCCTAATCCCCTTACTGTATCTCAGTTTAATTGTAGACACCAAGAACTTTGCCACTAAATTATTGAAATTATGATGAATTTAGAAACATTATCAACATTAACTTGTTCCCTTGGATGCTGGCTCAGGCTGTATGATTTCTATTGAGTATTGCGCTATTGTGAATATCGTGGCGCTGTGCGCACTGCGAATACTACATAACAAGCCTTCATACTCATGTTAGGTCAGCTGTCCCACATACCGCTCAGATGCTGCCTCATACTATGAGACGGGCGTGTTTTATTACTACAGCTGTCATAACTTGATTGCTATGGGTGGTTATCTTCGAACACATCACGAGCATTTGTTGTGTTGGAGTAAAGTGTAGGCATTTGCCTATTACGCCATGATATATTTCCTTTGTCTGGACACAAAAGCACGTTGAATGTGCGAGGCCTGAAAATCCTAGTCCTGCGGTTTGGCAGGAGCAACCATTAAAACTCAAATCACTTGTCATAAACATCATCATTTTTTACGAATGCCTTTGTAATGAGAGATAGGCAAAAGGAAAGAAAGTCTCTAAAATGAGTTCAGAGATTAATTTGCGGTTGTTTTTTGGAGGGAAGGGGGTGGATCACATGATAAAAAATAAGTATAAATAACTTGTAAATGTAATTTTTCTAAAGAGAGAACACGGGATAATTTATAATCCACAATAAAAACAGGGTGCAAAGGTGTTAGATATCAGCGCCACTCATGTTGCAGAATTGCGCGGTTCGATTTGAAAATGGCAGATAATCGGCGGTGGTGGGTGAAATATGGAAAAAAATATATGAGAGGAGGGGTAGCAGTGGCGTAAACACGGAGGGTGGGGAGCGTTCCACCGATACTATGCTCCTGTCCCGGGGCATACACAGCCTCTGCCACCCCACCCCCCTCCCAAAGCTGAGCGTCACCAGTTAACGAGTTCTTAATCAGATCAAAGGTCTCCGCCTGCAGCACTCCTCCCACACTCCTGCATCTTCGTCAGGCAGCCCGAGGGCGGGTTCACGCTACATAAAACTGCACATCGTGCGGGTGAACGAAGCTAAGCCATACGTGTACTTTCTAAACGTGAACATGGAACCACTAAGTCGTCCTTCATCTGCTTGGTGGGCGGGTGGTATGGCATGTCCCAGTCATCATTACAATGGTTGAATTAAAAAAATAAAATATTCTAAGAGTGTTGATAATGAAATTACATTACTTTGTGTCTGCTCTCCGTGAGTCATTTATTCTGTGTGCGAAAAAATATCAGAAATGTAACCCCACTCTCTCGAATTTACGCACTAAAACATTTACACACGATAAATTTATTAAATTAAATGCAACTCTTTATAGGAATAATACAACAGAACATACTGGTTGTGTTCGAATTCTCTGTCGTTGATATCTTCAGTACTAACAATTCTCTACATTCCCTTGTGTCGAAATATACATAATTTCGAACACCTATTTTCGTATTGCAAATTTTGCACGAATGTATGCAAAAATATATAATCAAACGAATTTTCTTATTTTACCTAGGTTTGTTTACAGACAGCAGTATCCGGAAAATGGCCGGAAAAAGCTGCAAAACTGTTAAAAATAATTGAAAAATCTAAACTAACACTGTAGGCCGTATGGAAGGTACATCGCTCGTGCACTTGGGACCTCAAGGGTGCATAGTTTCCTAACCGCGAATTCGGACAACAACAATGTGATGTCACAGCTTCGATACACTTTTATAGGGGCCCTTGACGGGAGAATTGGAACACAGCCACAGTCAACTCATCGACCCACAAGAAAATATAATTCATTGTAATATATCATTTAATATATTTTAATATTGCTTTTAATAAAGCCGCACAGTACGTTACACAAATTGTTTCTTATTCACCCTTAAGAGAGATTGAACTATTTTCAATGGCAGATGGGCAGGAAGCGTTTCGACCTACAAAGTAGTTATCGTTCCGGAAATAATTACGTATTCCATGACCTTGACATGCTTTGCAACGTTTGAAAGCTATTCTAAGTTTCACAACATGTGTTTCGTAATTTAACTACAGCGGTTTGAATTTATGGGCATATCGCTGTTCACAAGTCTCAGTCGTTTTAGAACGCAACAAAAGTGGTCTTAAGTAAGGAGTAAGGCGGACTCGTAAATCAGAGAAATTTAGAGATCCAGTAATTTCCAGGGAAGCCATTTTCATAGATTTACTCTAATTTCGTTCCATTTTCACTAATTGAATGTTTTGAGTATAGAATGTACATTTCATACAATTTTCGTAAACAGCGGATAGTGAAATGGTAATTATTGTGGTAAGTAGTTATGTTTAGCTGATTCTGGGAAATAGGATATGAGCTGAATCCTTGGAGCTGGTGGTAGCCTTCGCGGATGTCAATACTGCCTGAAATTCCCTGATGTTCCATCGAAATTTCCTTAATTCCTCTCATAAACGCTAAAAAATTCTTGATTGCCGCCTCAAAATTTTCCGAACTTCCTTTCAAACCTACAAAAAACACCCATTGGTTGACTGTTTATTGCTCCACCAGTATCCAATTTGGCCGCACCACCAATATACCTTATTACTACACGTAAAATCCTTTTTCTTTTAAATAAAAAGTAAGCAAATGAGCAAACAAACATCATATATTTAACAAGATCAAGGATTCGGAGCCAGTAGGCTGGTCACCACCACTGCCATCTTGGATGATGATATGCGACCTTGACCTTTGATTATCATCATCATCATCATAGTTATGCTTGCAATTTTGTTTCCCTTAGAAATTTCGTTTTGACAACCAATTTCTTTTTCACCACCGCTTTTTACGTCAACTGTATGGTACATTCTTTTATCTCCAGCCGTTTGTTTTCACTTGTGGCCAATATACAGCAGCAGAGGTCATGTCCATCTTTGTTCTGAGCCATTGCCACTATAAAATACTGGGGAGGGGGGGGGGCGCCACATTTCATTTCGGTCGTGGCAGCTTGATGGCATTGACATCTTGCATATAAAGTCGATGCTCCATTTTCCATAAACAGAACCCAGATAATTATCGAGGTAATTTAAATTCAAGAAACTTAAATGTCTTCACAGAGGCGAAGTACTGAACCATCCACACCTACAATTGAGGCGATGTCTTGGGCAACTCGACTACCAGATCGGGTAGGAAAATATTGTTATAAATGTGGTACATACAATACATCAGCGATTACTTAAATTAAATGTCTTTAATTTTCTCATAAGTATGGACATTTTACTATGCATAGATGTATATTGTAATACATCTTCATCCTTAGTACAGCCAGCTCAAGTACTGACAAGTAGATCATGATGTCTTACAGGGGTTTCTACTTCGGAACCAGGAAGATACATTTTCCCATTTAATTTAAACTCTCTTGTGTGGTTTGAAAAAAGTTCTTATATACAACTTAAGCAATATTTAAATGACATGTTTTAATTTTCAGGTGTGTTATTTATCCATTTCTTAGATCAACTAGCTTCAAATCTCGTCAAGTCAAACATGATGTCACATGTGATCAGGGGAGGAGATCCAGCTGCCATATTTTATTTATGGAATTTTCAAGTATTAAATATATTTTTTTCCTGATACCACAGTTTACCATATTAGCATCTAGGAATCGGAGGAAGGGAACCAAGTGCAAATTATTTAATTTAATGAACATCTTTACATTCTATTTAAAGTCATATGTATTTATGACCAAAGGTGGGTTCCTGCGGAAGAGAAGGAGGAAATGACGACCATATTGGTGTTTGTAATACTTTGTTTTTTAGTGTGTAATATTTACATATTAGGCATAGCTTTGTTATGTAGCACATATTTAATCAAGGCCCGGTCAGATCAAGTATAGACAAATCGATTACATTGCTGAACAAGGATCGAGGCCAGAAAGAAGGATCCATATTACATATACATAACACATTTTCAGCTTTAGTAAACACTATCCTGCGTCACACATTCTAATCATACTGTCACCATGCATTTTATATTAATTATTTAAGCATGACTATAACTAAGAAAGACTAAATCCTAAGGGAAGAAATGTTACTTCAACATATGTATATGTCTCTCTAAAATTCAAGTTGAACTGCAATTAAATTAACACATTTTAATGATCTACATTCTAAATAAAATCATGTCTACCTATCATAACCTACACCAACAAAACCTAAAGTACAAAAAGCACAACCATTCTCACTATACATATATAGGTATAATTATTTTAACATCATACAAATATTCTTATAAGCTGCCAAAAGTAATGTCTGTTTTATATTGCCTATAAGTCATGGGTGTGGGTATAATTTTGGGTAATTCAGATTTTACTTTTGGTTTTATGATGTTTTGATATTTNATGTCTACCTATCATAACCTACACCAACAAAACCTAAAGTACAAAAAGCACAACCATTCTCACTATACATATATATGTATAATTATTTTAACATCATACAAATATTCTTATAAGCTGCCAAAAGTAATGTCTGTTTTATATTAGCCTATAAGTCATGGGTGTGGGTATAATTTTGGGTAATTCAGATTTTACTTTTGGTTTTATGATGTTTTGATATTTNGCCTATAAGTCATGGGTGTGGGTATAATTTTGGGTAATTCAGATTTTACTTTTGGTTTTATGATGTTTTGATATTTTGTGGTTCAGGTGTGGTGTTGCTGATATTGGATTAAGATAAGATTTGTTTACTGTCCCTGTTTTAGTGTTAATAAATAGTGTACCTTGATTAAAGAAAAAAGTGCAAATAAATTACTGGAGATTTTGACATTGCTACTGATGTCCAGCAGAGAGTAATAATATTGTTATATGCTCGCTGCTTCGCATCCCGCGCGAGCGGGTGGAAGAGGACAGAGAAGCGATTTGATAGCAGGGCGGCGAGTCTCTAAGGGATGTTTGAATGAAAGTCGAGTGATAACCGTAGCAGCATTTTGAGATATGGGGCATTCTGCCACTATAACCTTTTGTTGACACGCTGATCCTGACCTTTGACGATTAGGTTTCTGCGTTTATCTGAAGAATGCTCTGGATTACTGACCTCGTTCTCTAAAGCGACTCATGGTGCGTTCGACCTTCCAGATGGTCAGGGCGAACGATATAGAAGAGTGACCGGCCTCCGAGCCGGAGTTGAGTATAGTAGTTGAACGGATGAGTGGCTGAGTTCCGAGCGATGGAAGTCGAGCGGCGAGAGAAGTGATCAGCGGAAGGGAAATCTGAGACTGCGAGTATAAAGCAGTGAAGAGTGCGGCTGGCAGGCTGGAATATTGGACTAGATGCGTGAGTGAATGTTGTAAACAGATAGACTGGACACGTGTTAATGACGAGTATGAGTTAATTGACTGTAACCAAACAGAGACATTAAGAAGGAAATTAATTATAGTTCAAAAATACATTAAATATTGCATTCACTATTAAATAAAAAGTGTAATAGTGGAGACAGATAATTTGAAGTTGTAAATAACAGCTGTGTAAAGNATTGCATTCACTATTAAATAAAAAGTGTAATAGTGGAGACAGATAATTTGAAGTTGTAAATAACAGCTGTGTAAAGAAATTAGCAATCAAATTTTGTTGTTTAATTTTTATTAAGACCCCTATCCATCACAAACTCAGATACGCCCTTCAGACGTTCCATGTAACCATATAATTAAACATAGTACTTCCAGAGTAAATGGAANTCACAAACTCAGATACGCCCTTCAGACGTTCCATGTAACCATATAATTAAACATAGTACTTCCAGAGTAAATGGAAAACCAAACTTTAATAGGTATGTATAAAAATGAATGATTTGTGAGAGTATGGCATAAGAGGATGCGTGAGCAGTGCTGGTGCCATACGCCCGCCAATTTGGACACGGGTATTCTAGACCTTGACCTTGCGCTCGTGTCCTTGACACTGTTGCCATTACCTTTAATTACATTTAAAACAAAAAAAGCTCAGTTACCAAGAAAATACCTCAAATGCGGCAAAACATCCAAACATTTATAAAACAAATTAATGTATAAATAAATTTAATAAAATTATAAATGGAGCTTACAGGTGCTGGGGGAGCAGCCCCATGCCAAACAACCACCTTGTTGTAACATCACTTGACCACTATATTGGATGTCATTGACCTTCACCTTGGCCTTATGTCCATGATTTTTACCCCATGCCATGACATTGAACCCAAAAAGCCCCAATCATATCTTTAAAAATATTTAAAAACAGAAAAATTAAAAAAATAATTAAAAATTTTAAAAATTAAACAATATATATACATATTATTATTTACATGCAGGAGGTCTGGATTTCGATGGCGGGTGGAGAGACTGAACTCCTGGCACGAACACCAACAGACTGACCATTGCCAAATTTTATTGGCTGTTTAGTCGTCAATCCTACACCTCACCAATATTTTTTCATTGGTTATTTATACGGCTTCCGTCCAGCATCCCTTCCTCACCATACCACACACATACTGTCCATGGTTTTCCAAACTTTTCCCATTTGGGAGTGCTGCTAACTCGTGTTTCCATCAGCACTCACTAGTGTACAATGGTATCCGGTGGGTTCGAGCATCGGCCTTCAGAGATAATTTGCTGTAGGCAAGAGTGCTATCGACCTGTACCGAATGGTGAAGAGGCCGATACCCGCAAAGTACGTAAATTGACACGAACAATTATGTACCCGCGCTGAATATCTTATCACTGCCACTCTTGTTTTCAGCATCGTCCGCTAGAGTGTGCTAGTGTGGGAAAAGTAGTTGATAACAAAATTGCCCCTCGCCAAAGTTTCTCATCTGATGCGNTCCGCTAGAGTGTGCTAGTGTGGGAAAAGTAGTTGATAACAAAATTGCCCCTCGCCAAAGTTTCTCATCTGATGCAAGAGGTGACAGATCGCAATTTCTTCCCTGATATTTTTAGCATTCAGTGTGGTAAGTTATTTTTTCGTGTTCATTTATTCCATCAAATTTTGCAGAGTATTATCAAACTTACTTGTAATTTAATTACAAATGCACTTCCCCATAAAAATAAACCCTCTGCCTAAAATTTCGAATATCAGTTCGGAACAGCAGGCAATCGGAGTTAACGTATAATGGTGAATTAAATGTCCGTTGAATGGTATGCCCACGGCCAACGTCCCGACTTCGTCTTTGGTGGTACCATCGTAGTCTCGAGCTGGACTATGTTGTCGTGAACGGTATTCTCAAACAATTAGAGTTAGGCCCTTGATACTTGGAATGTACAATGTCATCATAAACTGAATTACCTCGATATATCTCACTATGGTCTAGGACATTTATAAGCCTATTTGATCGATATTTTCCAATAATTGGTGATATAGTAATATCCAAACATACCAACCATATGAAGTGACCATACCAACCAACTATATTAACCAGTTATACTAGCCAGCCATACGAACCAGTCATGCCAGATAAATCAGGAGAAGCGCCCATAATATCCAATCTTTAAAGACATAAGTACCAGCTTAATATATTTACAATACACACCAGCTAACCACACCAGCCAACCAAACAAACTGGCCATACCAAACAATAATTCCATTCGACCAGTCTAAAGAGACATCAAGATCAGCAGACCATAATCACCGATCATGCCGACCAGTCATACAGACTGACTATTACCAGCATAACATACCAAAGGACCATAATAAAGGACCATACAAGAGAATAATACCAGAGGGCCTTAAAAGCCGACCAGGCCAATCAACCAGACCAACCAACGACTGAAACTCCACCCATGACTTAAACCATCCAAACTTAATCCACCTAAGACTGACTCCACCGAAGACTGACCAAAATCAAGACTGACCCCACACAGACTGACTCCAAACAAGACTGAATCCACTCATGACAGACTCTACCCTAGACTGCCTTTTGCCGATACCAACTCCTGCCAAATTTATTAGAACAGTGGTCAAGACCATCGCTCTGTATCAACAGAAGATGACGACCAATCTAAAAAAAAATCGCCTAATCTGAATCATGTTGCTAAACTCTTCGCAAAAACTTCGGAAAACACCACAGCTGACCATTCAAAATGGCTATATCAACTGACCAGGCCAACCGACCAGATGCCAAACATATCTCAAAAACAAAACTTAAAAAAAAAAAAAAAAAAAAAAAATTAAACTTAAAAAAGAAACAATATTTTTTTTACCTTTTTATACATTTATTGCAGAAGACCTTTTATCGCCACGAGCTGGTCTCGTTACTGTAAAAAAGAATGGGTTTAATGTAGAAAAATTATAGTTGTCGCTCTGACACCATGACGTGAACATCGATTTGAAAGTAATCACTCTCCTTGATTTGCAGATTTTTCGTGTGCACGAAGGCTTACGACTAATTGTGGTGGAATTATATTCGAAACCAGTGCCTTGATCACCGAATAGCTGCCGGTGCCGATACTGCGACAAAGTTTATGTTTAAAGTCGTACAGCCCAGTGACATGGAAAGAGATAATGCTTGAGTAACACATATTGTACGGTATTGCGTTATGGTAACTGTTCTAGGCAGTTCGCTCGATGTGATAACTTGAATAGACATGTCAAGGTCTGTAAATAGATTTTTCTTCTACTACCAACAAACAGTATGTGTCGACATCGCTACCTCCTCTTAATACTCCGCATAATATGTTTGCAGAAGGCGAGGGAATTTATGGTCAATACAAGCGACGAAAAGCATCCCGTACTGTCGGTTGGTATGAAATATAAATATTGTTAAACTGGCACGTGAACTGGACGAGCTTCGAATAAATATTGCACCACCAGTATCTGCGAAGACGAATACCACCAACTATCAAGAAAAAGGAACTCGGTGCTGCAAAAGAAACAAATGATGACTACGATAATGAAGACAGTGAATGTGGTGGCATTTTTCCTTATTTTCTTGCATATCTCTCCAAGAAGTCTGCTGCCACATGTGACCTGAAGAAGACAGAAGACAAGAATGTTCTATACGAATCTCCTGAAGACTTGAATGAACTCAGACAATTGATTGAACTGCTAGAATGTTCTTACACATTGACTAGATATCTTCAGTTATCGGTGAATTCAAGGAAAGGGGTTACATCGAATGAAACAATTAGGTACTGTCCTTGATACGCAAATATATGGGAAATGCAAAATTCGAATGCATGAAATAAGTGAAAAGTAAATTTATGTATTCACAATAGTGCGTATTTAATGTCTTAAACATTATCCTATGGCTTTTCTGCATGATTTATTCATTTAGATGTGTAAAAAATCAATTGCGAGGGTTTGTTTTAAGTAACATTTCTGCAGGCAAGTACACAAAGATGACTATGGTTCAATCCAAAGCATTACTCCTATCTACAAACAAGTAAAGTCGACTGACTTATTTCTCTTTGAGGTTTCATTTTATAGTTTTAATTTGAGGTTTCTTTTTTAATGTTTCGATTTGAAGATTCATTCTGAGGTATAATTTTAAGGTTCGACTTTTTTAAGAGCAATTTTTTAAGTTTCTTTTTAAGTTTTATATTTAAGGTTTTATTTTTGAGGCTTCTTTTTGAGGTTACATTTTGAGGTTCCTTTTTTAGGTTTCTTTTTGAGGAATATTATTTGAGGTATCTTATTTAAGGATTCATTTTTGGGGTTTCTTTTTTTACGTTCCTTATCTGAGGTTTCAGTTTTGAGATTTTGTGTTTGTAGGTTTCACTTTGAGGTGTTTCTTTTTGGGGTTTCTTTACAGAGGTTTCTCCTTTAAGGTTAATTTATTGAGGTTTCGGTTTTGAGGTTTCTCTTTTTAAGGTTTATTTTTGAAGTTTATTTTTATAGTTTTTTTAAGGTATCATTTTTAGATTTAATATTAAGATATAGTTTCCAGGATTATTTTGAAGTTTCTTTTCTTTTTTAAGGTTTAGAATTAAAAGTTTTATTTTGATGTTTATTTTAAGGAATAGGTTTTTATGAATATGTAATTTTTTTAGTTTTGTCTTCGAAGTGTAAGTTTATTTAGTTTTTTTTGTGTCTCATTTTATAATTGTTTTTATAATTATTTTTTATGTTTTTTCTAGATTTATTTTTTTATATCTCTTTCTGGGGTTTGGTTTTTGAGGTTTCGTATTTGAAGGTTTCTTCGCTTTTGAGGGGTTTTTTCCGAGTTTTCTCGTTTGTGGTTTTTTCTGGTTTCATTTATAAGGTTTTTTGAGGTTACTTTTTAAAATTTTCGCTTTTGAGGTTCTTGAGGTTTCATTTTGAGGGGGTGTTTTTGAGGTTTTAGGCTCCTTTTTATGTGTTATTTTAATTTTTTGTTTCTGAGGTTTTTTTTTCTAGGTTTTGTTTTTAAGATTTCTTGTCAGAATTTTTTTTAGATTTATTTCTTTGGTTTGTTTTGATATATTTTTTTTCTTTTTTAGGCTTGGTTTTTCAGGTTTCCTTTTTGAGGCTTTGTTTATTGAAGATTTCTTTTTGGAGTTTTATTTTTAGTTTTCTTCTATTAGGTCTTCCTTAGAGGTTTCTTTTCTGAAGTTACTTTTCTGAGGTTTCGTTTCTGAGATATGTTTTACAGCTGGTCTTTCAGCCTGGTCAGTTGGTTCGTACCTTTTGGATGGTCAGTTCTCGTTGAAATCATTTGTGAAGTTTCTGCGAATACATTAGCAACTAGATTCTTATTAGGTGACTTTTTTGAGATTGGTTATTTTTTAATGGTACAGGAAAATGATCCTTACCTATGTTCTAATCAGTTTTGCAGGAGTTGATCTCAGTAAAAGGCCGTCTTGCTGGCAGACTGGCTAGTATTACTGGTTAATATGATTGCTGAGTGTGGCCAGTCAATGTGGTTGGTTTGTTCGTATATAACTGTAAAACCAATTATTGGAAATTATTGGTGTAGATAGATTATACTGATCCGAGGACAAAGGCTAAGGGCTGGATCCGCCATTTTGGATGATGTTACAGTCGCCATCTTGGATGATGTTACAGCCACCATCTTGAATCTGTCTGCCATTTTTTTCCGGGTGTCATCTTATGACCTTGACCTTGAGCTTTGTCGACTATCTTGATAGCCAGCACATTGTCGTATTATCTTTGCCTTATTGTTTTCGGCCAAAATACCAGCGACTGGCACGAGTACTGCAGGCTGTAGATGGTCTGCAATATTTCCCATGCAGCAATAATGAGACTATGGTGCCCAGAGCGAAGCATTGCTAAACTCGGTGTTTATTTTTGACAATGTAGCATGTGAGGAACATACTTGCATCCAGGTTATAAACTGGTCGTGGCATGGCAAAGTATAATTTACTTTCCGGTCATCGCGAAGAGAGCACATGATTTGGTAGTGAATATCGTCGATCAGCACTGAGAGTTGATAAACTTTAGAAACGAAGAAATCACACTATGCTTGCATTTTAGAAGGTGGGAATAAGTTTTATGGTGACCAGATGCCATAAAACAAAGCAGTACATCGAACCAGCAATCAGTACGCCGCAGGTCACCAAGGTGTTAACACCTTCCAACGAGATTTTCCTTCGCAGTTTTGGCTTTGAGGTCGATCGCCATGGAAGATTACATAAACATCGACGAGCAAGTCGTTTTTGAAGACAGCATAACGAATGTGGAATTTCATACATATCAGCCATTTTTGCTAGGACCATACACATTACCATCAGAAGTTCGGATAGCAGTCCAATACCAATATATCTGCACCCTTCCTTGTCAGTCATTCCTGCGATTCAGGGGGACACTGACGAAATCAGATGTATCTAACCCTGCATCGACGAAAATTACGAGCAATGATATTCTCCGCCTCATCGATCGCATCACGTATTTGCTCAACGGTGTCAAGGTTGACTAGACAAGAGATGTCGGCATAACGACCACGATCAAAAATTACCTCTCGCTTATTCTGAATGAGCTATCTGCAGATAGAAGATTGGGGGATAGAGTAAGGTGTGTCTGGGCGTTTGAGGTGGTGTGGCAGTACCATGCTATATTAGCCAAGCCCGGTACCGCATTTGACCCTAGAAAGGGTGGGTGATGCGTCTCTTATAACCTATCATCACTTATGGCAACCCAAGGCTACCCGAGCCTCCCCTGTGCTTTGCAAATTGGGTTCCACAGCCTATCTCTCTATGGGAACCAGTTTCCTCGCGACTGGTCAGGAGTATCGGCCATGATGGCTTGGGCCGATAGCTGGTACCTAGGCCCACCCACTTGGCCGGGTGTTGGACCACTTGGCATTCAGGCCGATGGCGCCCAAGACTGGAATTTCATGGGTGATGAAATTCTAAAGTAATGTAAATGACAGTGTCCGATTACAGCTCATTGGCTGCACTGCTGGTGGAAGGGTGATGGTAGGCAGTGATGAAAACTGGCAGAACTTTGGAACCTGTGGGACTTTGGTACCCATGGGACCAGACCTGTGGATTTTGATAATGACAGAAACCATCCACACAGAGTCTATCGCACACAGTCCATCTATACCGGTGGTGTGGCTGGTGGGGCGGTCGGGCATTGAAAACCCACTAGTGACATGGAAAATAAGCGGGAGCACATGCTGATCGGGTTGGCCCCACCAGAGGTTTTCTTTGGTGTACCGATCAATAGAGGTCTGACTTGTACTGGCAGTGAGGCTGGAGGAGGTCTGGAGAGATTCCCCCTCTCTAAAAAAGACTGGGTGGTGAGCAGGTACCTGCTTCGGTAGTGTCCTGGCAAGACACTAAGGGTATGGATAGAACCCTGGCGAAACATCAGACTTGGTATCTGAAGGCGAGGGTCTCAGAACCTTGAGGTAGGGTGTCTCTTGGTCGTACTTGTTAATAAGGTTGGGGCATCGGATCTGGTTACTTCAGGTGCATAGCTAGGACGCGACGAGAGGGTGTGATCCCTCTTCCCCACCTATTGAGCGGTCGTAGTGCGGGTGGTCTCTGGCTAAGAGCGCTATGCAAAAATATAAAAGTATAATGACCAAGATGTTACGTATATTTCATACCTAGTGGTCCTATATATCCCAAAGGGAAATTCGAGGTCTGCATTCCTGTAGAGATGTTGCTGGATTTGCCGAAGACCACAAATGAATTATCATTAATTCGAAGCAGGAACAAATAGTACTCCTAGCCAATATGCACGCAGATGCCATTGTGGGTACGTGGAAATACCTGGAGACAGTGGAACTGAAGGTACAGTCTATCGAATGGTTGATTCATCACATTAAGCTGAGTACTACCGAATGCATAAATATGATGAAGAATGTGGAATATGACAAAAACATCGATGTGGCTTTGAGGTCATAGAGTCTCTAAGACCTATCCCAGATTGCCTGCAAGCCAGTGCATCAACTGGGTGGTGAAGTCCAGCTTTACCACCGAGAAATCAAGGTACATCATTGTCGGACTTCAGACCAGAAGACCGCACAATGCGAGAGTGAGCTGTTCGCAGTTCGACACATGTCAAATAGAAAATGTGAAAATGTATTTGAATAGCGAAAGCTATCCATACATGGACATGAACATGAACTTTAAAAATGGCCAGTACCTGCCGGCATATCAGATGTATGTTCAATTCCAAAATTAATATTATGGGCACACCCAATCCCCGATACTGAGCCCAGATACCTTCAAGAGTTTGATCCCACTCATGGTGTTCGACATGAGTAAACAGGACGAGCATATCAGTTCAAATGTGATCGACTGCAAGTTCGAATTCACTACACATAGAAATATTCCTGCCAATATGTACAATTTCTGTCTGATACTTCACGACCGACTCACACCGTACAATTGTCGAGACAAAGTCGTCAAGATACTTCCGTTAATGCCTCCAAGGGTATGAATACGATGGGCCATAAGCGATATCTGTTTAGTCGACTTCGAGCATAGACAGCAGCAGGATATACTGTTATCTGCAAGGCTTTCATAGCCAGAGTGGACACATGCTCAAGGAGATTGCAGTGTAATACGACAACGATGATAAAATTCGCACGTGATCCTTCCGACCCTGTTATTCGTGGAAACTGTTGAACGAGAAAAGCCAGAAGACGAAAGACTGGCTGACTAAATACCTCCACGGACTGGAGTGGGACGAAGGGAAGATTCCGTACCACCAAGTGGGGAATGTGTTCTGCGTCTTGCTGATGCAGCATCCGCAAGGACCGGTTTCGTGGCAGGGCGCGAGCAGATAAAATGGTTGAGCGACTTGTGCAAATAATGGAATTGAAATCATCGATGTGCAGTTCGAGTACGGCTGTCTTTCGCTGTGCAACCTGACGACACTTTACGGCGATTCGCATCGTCATGTCTGTGACAGGACAGAACATGACTGGACACACACGTGGAGGAACGCACAGCTGCTGTGCAAATGGTGTGCCTCGTCCTTGGACCGTGAATCTGCTGCCTGCGACTAGACAAGAAGACACCCCGATATCGGTTCCAAAGAACAATTTAAAAAAATTAACAGAGACTTAATTCTTTTGTGTTATGGCATTTATGTATTTATCTGTATAATAAATGGTGCGTGTAAAATCATTAAAAAGTTTTTTACCCGAACTCGTTAGACTATTATGTTTTTTTGCCTTAAAGAACCGTAAAAAAGAGAAAATACACTTAATTATTATGCTACATAATCTATTAGGTATTGGTGTAAAACTGATGTAGGTGGAATTCGCACATATGGAGCTCGGAATGTACACATGCCTTCATGTTGAAACAGGCAGTGTGCCGGATAGAATGGAAAGGGTTTGTGAGGCAAGAAGATAAGAGGGTAGTGAGGGGTTCTATTGGTATAAATAATGGCTCCTTGCAGAGGATTAGCAGTTCGTCGACAAAAGTGTGGCGGTACGGTTAGTATATTCAGAATCTGTGATGTTTCGGACATTCCAGAGCTAATAGGATCTACGGCCATGCCATGGACTTTCTCGTTTGTGTTACCAGCAGTGCCATCGACTTCTTCAGGTGTTCTGCCTACACCATTGCAGACTACTATGGGCATGGAACCAGCAGCGCCATCGACTCCTTCGGATGGGTCACCTCCACCAGAAAAAACTTATCCTTGCAGCTACTGTGACAAGGTATATTCGCACAAAACACATTAAATTTATGGCTCTATGATCAATTCTAACAACATTAAAAATCTATGCTTATGGAGAGGGTAGTTGTTTTATCGCAGCGATACTTACTGCAAACATATTAGGACATGCAACGTTAAATTACACTTCTGTTTGAAGTCACAGTGTTTGCTCTGCAGCAGAGATTTCTTGCCGCTACCATCGGCGGTGTGATGGATGGTAATTTCGATCAAATGACTTCTCTACCAAAATCGACACGACCAGTATTTACAACGAGCCTGTGAACTCATAACCAGAAGCAACATCTCTCCCTACGAAGATATCTGCATTCCTGATTCCTGCGCCTTTCGACATGACGACAGCAGAACCATCTGGGTTCACTAGTGTATCATTTACAGACCTTTCAGTGGCATATAGGTGTCGCTTTCGCTGCAAGGACTTTTCCTCAAGCTAACTGCACGACACGGAAATTTTTAAGTGCCAGAATAGTTTATTTCATGTTTAACGACGGGCTGAGATTTGTATAAGGATGCACACTTTACATGGACGAACATGAATATTTGTGAGTGTTTTTTGTTTTTGTAGTATACACAATTTAATAATTTTTTACTTATTAATCCTATTTCGTAATCAGTCTGTTAACTACTGTTTTCGTTAAAAACATCACTGTGAAGTAAATATATATGCTAATCACTAAGGTTATAACGCTCTTAAACATACATTCCTGGATCTAGAAATTATACTTGCAAACTGAATTTCACGAGTCTGCCTCTTAAGAGTTCGCCAATTGTATTCGCCTTTCTAAATGCCTGTACATAATCGCTTGCTTACGAGCCGACTTCTTAAAAAAAAAATGTGATCTGCTACATAATTATTTAAAGTGAATATATAAAAACATTCAATGTGAGCATATACACATATGATTCCGACCTCGACTTAAATGAAGAATTTTTAAAATACAACATTTTCCTTTAAAAAGCTGTCAAAATGGTAAATATGATGAATTTAAATTGTGAAAGCTCTCCAATAAATGCGGTCATGAGCCATATATGGATTGATTGAAAAATATATAACACAATCTTCAATACATTAAAAATGTCTGTAATTGTATGAGGGAATATCAGTTTCTTCACTTCGTGGCTATTGTAAAAGATTTTAAGACAACCTATCTATGATTGGTAAAGTATCTTAGTGCTTACAGAGCCCGAATACTGTTCGAGAGGTTATAAGTTCAAATCTCCTTCTCACTATGGGTATTTCTTATTTTTTTTTTAATTCTACCAAGTCTCATGGGAAAGTGTAACATTTACATTATTTAACTGTTACAAACAGATTTTGTATTAAAACTATATTTCCAAAACATTTTACTATATTTTTTTTAATGTTTGGGCATTTTCCAAATGATAAGTAATATAAATTTAATTTAAATTATTTAATTATTTATAAATACATTGATTCCTAGATGTCTGATCGTTTTACGATTGTTTTGACAAAGTCAAAAGTCCTGCCTGTCCATGCATGCTCCCAAATTCAACTCCTGTAACCTAAATGAAATAATAAAAGTTATATTTTATTTATAAGTAAGTACATATTTTCATACTTTTATAAAAAAATATATTTTAATAAAAGTGACTTAAAATATTATTACTCTGGCTGAATGCCGAACCAAGTTTCGGCAGTTTGATTCCGCCCACCTCCGGACAATATTTTCAGCTCTGAGAAAATTGAATAGAAAGCAGCACCCCTAGTAACCAACTCTGGAACCAACATTGTGGCCATGCGAGAACGACACCAGTTAATTATAGCTGCCATTTACATAAACAAATATGGTAGTCGAACGATTGGCATGCCCCATAGCAACAACCAATGTAAGCAAAATATAATTGGAAGCAAGATGGCAGGGTAGAACAAAGGTGAGTAATAGGGTCGCACACTCTAGCACCACTAAGCAACATTACAGGGATTGGTGGTGCACTCTAGCAGACGACGAGAGAACTACAGAAGATGCCTACCAAGATGGTGGACTGCACCGACGGCTATAAACAAGATGGCTGACAAAGGTCATGGACACAAGATTAGTAGCCAGAAACAAGATGGCGGTCAGAAACATGGTGGTTGTGACGAGTCACGGAGCCACAGCCCTCAGCCCTTGTCGTCGGATCGGCATAATCTATATACTATTGGTCAAATAGGCTTATAAATTGCTGAGACCATAGTCAGTTATATCGAGATCATTCAGCTTATGATGACATTGTACATTCCAAGTATCAAAGGTCTAACTCTAATTGTTTGCGAATACCAGCGACGACAACATAGTCCAGCTGGAGACTACGATGGTACCACCAAAGACGAAGTCGGGACGTTGGCCGTAGGCATACCATTCAACGAACATTTAATTCACCATTATACGTTAACTCCGATTGCCTGCTGTTCCGAACTAATATTCGAAATTTTAGGCACAGTTTTTTTTGATGGGGAAATGCATTTGTAATTAAATTACGAGTAAGTTTTGCACTACTCTGCACAATTTGATGGAATAGATGAACATGAAAAAAAAAATTACCACACTGAATGCTAAAAATATCAGGGAAGAAATTGCGATCTGTCACCTCTCGCATCAGATGAGAAACTTTGGCGAGGGGCAACTTTGTTATCAACTACTTTTCCCACACTAGCACACTCTGGCGGACGATGCTGAAAACAAGAGTGGCAGTGATAAGGTATTCAGCGAGGGTAAATAATTGTTCGTGTCAATTTACGTACTTTGCGGGTATCGGCCTCGTCACCATTCGGTACAGGTCGATAGCACTCTTGCCTACAGTAAATTATCTCTGAAGACCGATGCTCGAAACACGAGGTATCAGTGTGTACTAGTGGGTGCGGATTGAAACACGAGTTAGCAGCACTCCCAAGTGGGCAAAGGTTGGAGAACAAAGGAAAGTGTGTGGTATAGTTAGGAAGGAGGCCGGAAAGAAGCAGAGAAACTAACCAATTAATTAATATCGGTGGGGTGTAGGCTTGCCGACTAAACAGCCAATAAAAATTGGCGATGTTCAGACGTCTGTTGGCGTTCGTGCCAGGAGTTGAGTAGCTCCATTCGCCATCAAACCCCAGACCTCCTCCTTGTTAATTTTTAATTTTTTTTCTTCTAATTTTTACAATTTCTACTTTTAAAATTTTTTTTTAAACCTTTTGCATACCAAGCTATTCAACTACGTCTATTGTATTCTTGGCCAGACAATAATTACATCCTCCCCTTGTGCTCCATCGTCAAATGATGCTCGGAAGCAGTTGTTTCAGGCAGTTCATGATGACTTTTACTGGCCTAGAATAAAGTTGCTTCGTGGTAAAGTTGGAACCATCTCCTTACAAGGTAGAAGATTTTTTCTGCCGTAGAAACTATTCGCTACTCTCTGCTCCACATCAGCTCAGTAGCAAGCTTATAGCGGCATAAGTTGGACTCTGTTACATTTTGCGTAATACTTAACAGCAACAGCGTGCCTGTGTCGCGTCATATTTGTGGTACCTTTTATCGCTACGATCATATTACACACTTTTCACCGCTTGATCCCTAAAGTTTTTGTAACTAATTCAGTGTATGTTATTGTTTATGGAACTAGCGCAGAGTAAATATGTACTTCGGTATTAATGTTTGGTGTATTGTCTTTCATTCCCATGTAGGTTAAGTCCATGCTCATTTAAGTTAGTTTTTGGTCAGGTTATAAATTTTTTTGTTTTATAACGTATGGTACATGTTGTAGCTTTGAGTGTTTTTGTGTTGTATAAAGTTGTATCTTTATTTCAGTGTCTTTTTATAATCTGTTGTCTTAAGGAGTATAACAGATGTAACGTGAAACTGATAAGTGAATTGCCTTGACCATAGTGTCTGACCTTTTGGAAACATATAACTGCAATTAAATGTGAACATGTAATGATAGTAAGAACAAAATTGCGTGCCTTGGCATACGACCTTGCATATTTTGATGGAACCTGATACGACTAAGTGCTGCAATGGCTCAGTCTTTTGTCGATAGTTGTTTTTTCACTTTGCACTTTTTTGTTACTTTTTTCACATTTTGACAATTTTGTCCATGTCTTTACTTTGAGCACGAGTACGCGCCGAGAACTGAAGATGCATCTACCAGACAACGCTTCTTTCCTGCTCACTGTGTTCGCCATGGTCTTTCTTCGTTTCGAAACTCAACTTCTTTATACTGTGTTCTACCAGAAGCTCTAGTGCTATCTACAGACCGCATAGAGCGGTCCTAAGAAAATTGTCACCGTGTTTCTTCTGAAACTGTTATGTTAATTTACTTTTTGTCAACTGCAAGACTTTTATTTCTGTGTACGTGTCATCTGTCTACAAGACTCTGGTAATGTTACTGTTGATGCATTCTTCTTGCTTCAAGATTTCTTCAAAGTTTTTGTCTGGAACTCTACCAACACTTCTGTATTCTGTCCTGATGTAGCTTTGCTTCAAGATGGTTTGTGTTAAAGAATTCTCTATGCGCAACACTAGTTGTACANGGGGGGGGGTTGAACTGCAATTTTGCGATGATCAGCACTGTTTGAATTTTCAGCCCGAGATTAAACTGCTTGTTCTCGTGTGGCGGCTATTACCCCTCCTGGCATTCCCCTCCTTCTCTTCTTCTACTTCCCCTCCTTCCTTTTTGCGCATGCGCGGTGGCTGGATCGTCTGGCCAGCGGTCGTGTCTGTCCCGGGTCCTCCATCGTTTCTTCGCTAGCTCTTTAGACCGACATGTAGTTGTATAGCGGATTTCTTATCTGTTGTGTGTGAGATAACTCTCTGGTAAGTTAGGCACCATGTAACGTTTACATAGATAGTAAGTATTATATGGTGTTTTTGAAAGTTCTGTTTCTACGATAACGACATGTAGGGTTATGCTGTGAATTGTGTGACTGATGGTTAACTCTTCTAGTTGGCCCAGCAGTTTTAGTCTGTCATGTAAATTGGACGTAAAGCTATGCCAAGTGATAATGTCACAAATTATTATTGAAGAGTAATTCTCTGTTTAACCAAGCAGCACTCGCAATCTATGGCTATGAGTCATGTTTCATGACGTCTCGGGTGTGAGAATGAGTGATTACAGTAGTCGCGACACACACCCGTTCTATCTTCATACTTGCCTGGCTGTTTCGCAGCACTTTGAACGCCTGTTATTGTCTAGGCCAGTCTAGGGGCAAATTTTACTATGTATTCATTCTGCTAATATCTTATTTGTATGTTAAGAAAGTCAGTTTACTGTTTGACAATGTGTTAATGCCTTTGTGCAGTTTAATTGGGGCCTTCAGTCAAATATGACATCGTTGGTTGTGCGAATAAACAAAGTTTGATCTATTTTCTATTTAATAACCACATGTTTCTTGTTTACCTTGTGTTGGCAGTTGTATGTAGGCAATATCTGTGCGTAAAAATAACTGTAGTGGGCTGCTAATTAATGTTAAACTGATATTTGAATACACTGTCAATAAAACTGCTGGTGTACTGCTTATTAACCCAATGCCATTATATGGGTCTGGCGTCCCATATTTTTATTCTTGTTCTGTTGCCATATTGGCCGACATTCGTGTGCTAGCAGCACCAGATTGATAAAATCCTAACCATTTAAAATAAATATATTAACCTTTTCTTTTTTACACTTTTTAAACCAAATATTGATCAGGGTTCTCAGCCTTCATAATTTTATATTCATAAGAATAAAATAAGATTCTATATCACCTGCGTTATTTTACTATACATGTTCATATACTAAGTATTCTTTAAACTTTCCAGGCACATTTTAATTTACGGTTTTAGGCATTGCAAGCAAAACATTTTATGATGCATGCGGTACTTAAGTCAACAAAACTCTTGTTTCGGTATCACAACCATTGAGCTGTAAGCTATATGTTCGGCTACAGTTATATGACCCAATTATAACCTAGACCAGTAAGATTTGTCTGCGAATCATTTAACCACTAGTAAGGTCATTTAGCTTCACAGTGTGCGGTACAGACAAAGAGTTACTTACACGTGGGTATTGCACACATTTGTGTACACTGGGACTGAATAGTAAACAAATAAGTTTACCAATTAGCTGTGTAATCATTTTCTAGTATTCACTTAAAGTTTTATGATTTTTGTGATGTCTCCAAATTGACACAATGGTTCAAGGTGTATGCTCATATACCCTGGATTAATTTACAATTATTTATAATATTTATTAAATGTTTAGTGTTTCATACCAACATATCTGTAATTTGTATTGTTGA
This sequence comes from Clitarchus hookeri, assembly GCA_002778355.1. Taxonomy (NCBI): domain Eukaryota; kingdom Metazoa; phylum Arthropoda; class Insecta; order Phasmatodea; family Phasmatidae; genus Clitarchus; species Clitarchus hookeri. The sequence continues at coordinate 97,069 of NQII01003704.1, forward strand.
ATTCTTTTACTAAATCATATAAAATACATCTTCTTTTGTTTTCCCAGTAGGGCAAATTTCTTTCACATGTTATTTTATCATTTATGTTGAATCTTTTAACATTTCGCTTAAACTGTGAGTAAAATTTTTATTGATGTTATTTATTTGCATAAGTTATTAAAATTATTGTTATACAATTATTTGCCCCTGTCACTTTGTATGTTATTAGGTTTTTGTTATATTTACCTATATGTAATTTATAATGTGTCTACAACAAATTTAAGCAGTTTTATATTTAAGATGTATAGCGCATTCATGAGCAGAAAAACGATCAACTATTACTATATACTTAAATCCCTTATTTATAAATAATATCCCTTTTAAATTTCCTGTATACATTTCATCTAACCCGATTACCTACACCAAAACTAATTACTATTCTTCGACGAAAATTCTTAATTAATTATTCCTTTTCTTAGATTAAAATTTACTTCGTTTTGAAAATGTCTTATATTTACATGCTGGACATACCTTTACTTGTACTACTTTATTATTTTTAATATTTTCCAATTTTATGTTATTATTTTTAGTGAATCTCATGCAATTCAAATACCAATTGTTTTCCATTAGATAAATAAAACATGATTCAGTAAATATAGTATAAAATTAATTGCTTTTTTATATTTTTCAAATATTCGTATTGTTGCTATTACCACAAATTCGTAACTAGGACTCTGTGTTTTCTCATTTAAAAAATTGAAATATCGCCTTTATTGATGTCAAACTGTTTACTATAATCAATTTTCTCCCAATAAAAAATATTATTTGATTTATTGGGTAAAATTCTATGTACAGGAAACTATTACATAATAATTTGGATCCATTAAAATAATAAAAGAAATGTGGCTGTTTTCTAAAAATAAAACATTTTTATTGCATTTTGCAGGTGAATAATAAATATTATTTTCCCTTTAATTGTCAAATTTTGAGTTTATAATTGTATTACAATACTTTGTGAAGTTGTATTACAATACTTTGTGAAGTTGTATTACAATACTTTGTGAAGTATTGTTTGAAACAAGTTCATCCTGATTTTTGTACTTATTTATTGTTTATTTGTATACAATTGTATTTCTTAGAGCATTTATTCAATTAATTATATCGGTCAGATTATTAATAATTTTATTTTGAAAATAAACACAATATTTTTAATGAATACAAACCTTGCAAAATTGACGTTTTAAGGCAGAAAATAACATTAATAATTATTCGATTAAAGGTTTTTCAAATATTTTCATTATTTTATCACTGAAAAATTATACGAGAAAACTTAAATATTTTATAAAATATAATTATTATTAACAAACATAAATGTCGAACGATAACTGTATCAAAATTCTGAATTCGTTCACCGCTGTAATAGATAGTTCTTTCAACATAATTAATTAATTAACTAGAATTGGTTCCTCAAAACAAATCAAAGTATATATATTTTTTATAATAACGAGTGCAGTGGGTGTTCATAAGTGAAGAAATATCTTAAATATCGATAGCACCTTAATTTCTACACATTTTATTAGGTAATTCATCGATCATATAAACACCATTAATATGTTAAGTTTTTATTTTTCTACATAAGTTTTGATAACGATATTAACTAAGAGTGTTGAATTTAATTTTTTTGGCCTCTCTTTCTTTGCAATTAAACCATCCTGTCATTTATTTTACATTGCTAGGTCATGTCTTTGCTACTCAAATTCTTTTCATTGTTTTTTTGTTAAGTCCAAGCGCTCCCACAACTAGAATCAAAACTTGTAAAAATCCACTTAAATATAATCCACACCCAGTTTATTTTAGTAATTTTTGATTGTTGGTTAATATAATGTTAATTTAAGTCGTTGGCCCCCTTTCGATTTATTTTTCAACTAGTCATTTTGTTAAATATTTTATCTGCGTCTGTTTTCCTTAATTAGTTTAAATATTTTGAACCTAATAAATTACCGCACTATCACGTCGCAGAAACCGTCTGAGACACGAAACAAACACGAAACAAGTGCCAAGGGTGACTGTAGTCAAAATATATTAATAAAACGTATAATAAATCCCACAAGGAATTTTTTAAGATTTATGAAAATAGTTTATAAGAACCGCTCTTAGATGCGCGGGCAGTAAAGCCAGAGCTTGGCTGCCATTGACTGGGCCATATGAAGGGGTCTAAACAATAAACAGGCAACCATATGTTGCATATTTCACTTACGCTGGCTTGGCATTCCAAAACCTCACTTGACCGATTGATGCATGTTCCTCCAACACTATGTTTGTTTGCAGTGCGTAAGGGCCTAGGGCCCGGCACGCACTTACAGCTTACTGCCCCTCCTTGAAGTCCGCCTGAAGACGAGAGCAGACGTCAGCTCCGGAAACGCTGCGACAACCTCGTCTAAGAAACCCTACTGTGTTCTTCTGTATGGTCATCGTTGTGTCTTCCAGTCACGGGTGAAATTTTGTCCTTGTCTCGGTGTTCGTCTGTGAAGTATTAGTTGTGTAGTTGAGTGACGTCAGTAACGACAGCTAAGCGCTTGTCGAAGGCTTGTACTGGGATTCAATAATGTCAATTAGCATCCAGATGTGGCAGTACAAAGTCCTGCAAAGTGACAGTTGAACAGAGTCTTGAGTATATGTGCACAGCTAGTGTTATGTGCAGTATTAGTTGTGTAGTTGAGTGATGTCAGTAACGACAGCTAAGCGCTTGTCGAAGGCTTGTACTGGGATTCAATAATGTCAATTAGCATCCAGATGTGGCAGTACAAAGTCCTGCAAAGTGACAGTTGAACAGAGTCTTGAGTATATGTGCACAGCTAGTGTTATGTGCAGTATTAGTTGTGTAGTTGAGTGATGTCAGTAACGACAGCTAAGCGCTTGTCGAAGGCTTGTACTGGGATTCAATAATGTCAATTAGCATCCAGATGTGGCAGTACAAAGTCCTGCAAAGTGACAGTTGAACAGAGTCTTGAGTATATGTGCACAGCTAGTGTTATGTGCAGTATTAGTTGTGTAGTTGAGTGATGTCAGTAACGACAGCTAAGCGCTTGTCGAAGGTTTGTAATGGGATTCAATAATGTCAATTAGCATCCAGATGTGGCAGTACAAAGTCCTGCAAAGTGACAGTTGAACAGAGTCTTGAGTATATGTGCACAGCTAGTGTTATGTGCAGCATTAGTTGTGTAGTTGAGTGATGTCAGTAACGACAGCTGAGCGCTTGTCGAAGGCTTGTACTGGGATTCAATAATATCAATTAGCATCCAGATGTGGCAGTACAAAGTCCTGCAAAGTGACAGTTGAAAAGAGTCTTGAGTATATGTGCACAGCTAGTGTTATGTGTTGTCTTTATCAAGGGTTATTATGTATGATTGCTGTAAGGGTTCTGTGTCTTGCGTATGTTCCACAGTACCTACACGTTGCTGGCCTACACTTGTGCCTGGTATAATGGTCCTACTTGCTACTCTGCTCTAGATGTGTCTCCCGTCGCCAGAAGGAAGCTACAAACGCTGTAAAAGGCGATTAATTATTTAGCTTTTGTTGAGAGGCGAATGAACTGCGAGATTATGTGGGGTGAAGTGTTGATAAGGCCTAGATAAGGCCTAGAAAACGCTGAGAGTAATATTACGCTGCCAGAGTTGATATTCATATGTTATTACACTGGTTTCACTCGTACGCAAGTGACGCAAGGCCAAACAGCTGCGCGGAGATGGCAAGGCAATGACGCACCCACATTTGTAACACTCCTAACACCCTAACCGTGTTTGCGTATGAGTCGTTTAGTACTTATAGTTTCGATGATAAACCCCAACTAGAAGAAGTGTATAAACTTTNTAGTACAAAGTCCTGCAAAGTGACAGTTGAACAGAGTCTGGAGTATATGTGCACAACTAGTGTTATGTGTTGTCTTTATCAAGGGTTATTATGTATGATTGCTGTAAGGGTTCTGTGTCTTGCGTATGTTCCGCAGTACCTACACGTAGCTGGCCTACACTTGTGCCTGGTATAATGGTCCTACTTGCTACTCTGCTCTAGATGTGTCTCCCGTCGCCAGAAGGAAGCTACATACGCTGTAAAAGGCGATTAATTATTAGCTTTTGTTGAGAGGCGAATGAACTGCGAGATTATGTGGGGTGAAGTGTTGATAAGGCCTAGATAAGGCCTAGAAAACGCTGAGAGTAATATTACGCTGCCAGAGTTGATATTCATATGTTATTACACTGGTTTCACTCGCACGCAAGTGACGCAAGGCCAAACAGCTGCGCGGAGATGGCAAGGCAATGACGCACCAACATTTGTAACACTCCTAACCGTGTTTGCATATGAGTCGTTTAGTACTTAGATGATAAACCCCAACTAGAAGAAGTGTATAAACTTTATTTATTCATTTGGGAATAAGTTGCATTCTCTATTTTCTCACTCTTCTCCTCTCGGAATTTTTCCGTTGTACGCGCTACGAGTTTTGACCTTGTATGTTATCCTATAGTGCATTGTTGACGATTTGTGTATAAGTATGAAATTTTATTACGTCGTTAGTTGTAAATAATTTTCTTGTTGAAATTGATTATTGATTATTACGTTTTCACGAGATCTGATTGAAGTTTGAGTTAGGCCGAGAATTATTGATTGTTGCAATAGCACACTTAAAAATGTATCAGTGCTCTTGTGTTCTGTTTCCGATGAACTCGTAAACTAAGACGTAATAATTATCAGAATAATGTATGTTATTGAATTTTATGTTTCACGTTTTTAATGTTGATTATTTCAATAATGTGTTGTGTAGTATTTAATGTGTTATGTATNTATTACGTTTTCACGAGATCTGATTGAAGTTTGAGTTAGGCCGAGAATTATTGATTGTTGCAATAGCACACTTAAATATGTATCAGTGCTCTTGTGTTCTGTTTCCGATGAACTCGTAAACTTAGCCGTAATAATTATCAGAATAATGTATGTTATTGAATTTTATGTTTCACGTTTTTAATGTTGATTATTTCAATAATGTGTTGTGTAGTATTTAATGTGTTATGTGTGTCATACTGTTGTTTCCGACTTTTTGTGCCACTCTAATTTCAAACAGATTTCAAATGCACAACAATAGACACTGTACTACAACCGCTACACATTAACTCAACTTTCAAATAATATTAAAATATTGTAAGCTGTCCGAAATTCTACTTAAGTGGTTTTTTGATAACTTTTGTGGTGTTTTGTGTAAGGGGAGGGAGGGGGGCTAAATCTGTAGCGATTTCAGCATTTAAAACTTTTTGTTTATGTTCTCGTTTCTTTTGAGACGAATGTTTATTTTGAAACATAATTTTTAAAGCCCCTACCCTCAGGAATAGCTAGATTTGTAATTCAGGACATCACCTCTAAATTTTATTTATTTATTTTGGTTTTTTTACATTTCACATATTTTGACAGTTCTACTATTTCGTTTATTTAGTTTTCTGAACTGAGCTCAATTATCTTTGGAAGTGCTAATTATTTTGTCATAGTTTTTATATTTGTAATTTACCTGGTTTAATTAAGCAGTTTTGGCCACTGTGGAATGCATTAAATTATAGAACTGACAAGACTGTAACTTATAAGGAAGAGACTTTTTTTTCAAATCTCCCGTGAACCTCCCCATGTGAACCAAGTTCGTAATTACTGTCTCCTCAGACCCCATTACATGCGGTATATCATAATATTGTCTGCAAGAATACCTTTAATTTTGTAATTACCGCGCATCATAATGGTAGGGAAGGCGTTAGATAGGCGTCTAGTTGAATTAAATGTGCGGGGTATGAACTGAAGTGCACATTGCACGTAGTTTGAAGTGATACAACTACGTTCGCTGCCGTCTCCGCCGAAGCTGTACAAGTATGACCTACGTCGGGTATGGTAACGCACATTTCAATTACTTTACGAATGCGTGCTGCAAAAACTTTTGTGCTATTTAGATCACGAAATTATTTGAAATTTAAGAGAGCGGCATTTGAACTTGTAAATAAATTTGTCTGAGGACGTAATTTGGTCGAACAGTAACCAGATCCCAGCAGATGAGAGGCCATGTTCTAAACCCATGCCAAACTATGAACACTTTGAAAATATTATTTGCTAAACTAAAAATAAGCCAGTTCAATTTCTATGCCATACCTAAATGATATATTTTGTCTGTTAATATTAGAGAGGTGATTTAGCAGTTCAGCTCTCTTACAACTGATTGGCTATTAAAAGGAAAGCAACCTATCATTTAATTTTAATAGAAATTTTCTGGGTATTTTTCCACAGATATTTTTTTTTAAATTGTAATAAATTAGCAATTTTCACGCATTTCTTCCTTAATACAATTACAATTCTTAGCACACCAATTGCACGTCTTATGCTTTGTGTGAGTGTTTGGAGCGGTTAGAATTCTATTTTCAATCACAGAAACGTAAGCACGTTGCACAATTGTGTTTCAAACACCTAGAGCAAAGATACAAAGTTGTAATAAATAAACAGAAGTGACATTGAAAAAATAATTTCTCCATTAAAACAGTCGACTGTTAAAACGTATACATTTCGCACGTCCAATATTTGCAATCAAGTAATGTATTGCCGACAATACTTCCTCACACACAGCGGTCACGATGCCACTTACAGTACATTTATTCCTGCTTGGAAAAACTGATTTATCACAACATCCTACACTTGCCCAGATAGGTTTAAAAGCACAACGTGTACAAACTTGATGTGGTAATTTGAAGTATTTTTCACAAGAAGAGGAATTAATGCTTTGTTCTGCAATACGCCATGCCATGTCGCCAGTTGCCACTCTGCCATCTTTGGATTTGCAACCGTCCCGCCATCACATCCCAATATATATTATAAGTATTCAAACAATAACATTTCAATTCTTTTCTAAATAAAAAATTCTAAAATTATAATTTTTGCTATATTAGAATGAAATATAATAAAATTGAATCATGTATAATTTTTCTGCGAAAAAAAACACCATGTCCCTAGGGTTTACGCACCGTAATTTGCGCTAATATGTTTAAGTGTATCAATGAAAAACTTATGTTTCCCTCAGTTCTACCAATAAATTTAAATGAATATACAGGCTACATTTAATTTACAAATAGAATGCCAAAAACTACGTTAAAGTAATATTTTAACTGTGAACTATTTTTTACTAGCCATTGCCAACATATTGCTGTTCTCACTGTATTTAATTCGTATTTAATATGAAATAACAATTACAAGTTATAGAATATACTACGTAATCACAGTTTTAGATATCTGTGGTATACAAGTTATTAAAAAAAACTAATTGTTCTGTTACTCCTATGGTAATTTTTCGAAGGTTCGTTTTAAAACTTCCGAAGAAACCGTGAATGGACTATAGCCATCTTAATTGAATCAACCTTAAATACCGTAATAACTTTTGTTAATAATTTAGTAACTCCTTTCGTTATTGCATTTTCATTATTTTTGACAATTGCTTTATTATTATTTATACTTATTTGTATCGCCAATAAAAATGTTTCCATCTCTAATTAAGCCAATTTTTTTCATTAAAAGCATTAATATTTTCAGGAATTTCTTCACCAAGAATAATAGTATAATTATTTTAAGGTTTAATTCATAATATTTCTTCAAAATGTTCTAATAATTTAGTTAAACATTCTCTTCTTTCATACTTTAATTTGCAATAATTATCATTCAAATAATAATTGTTTTGTTGGTTTATAAAAAAGATTTCAAAGCAACTGGAACTACTGATGTTATTTAATTTTAATTTTCTTCACTTAATGGCTTTGTTTCTTAACGAAAATTTTTAATTCATGCATTAAAGAACTAAAATGTTTAAAATAGTACAATATAAATATATAAGTATACCTATGTTGATGGGTTCTCTTTCTCTAATGATACATATTTTTATGATCAATTTTGGTTAAAAAAAGTGCGGCACTTTAGGCAATTACCTGAAAAAATAATATTGATGATTAGAATAGGTATATCAAAACATGGGTACGTAATTGAATTTCTTAACAATCATTGAGCAACTTCACAATGATGAATGCAATGTTAGGTTATCAATTTTATTTCAAAATGATTGGTGTTGATACTAAATTTAAAGTAAAATCTTTTTAATATAATAAACTAAATTAAATTATGTATTCATTGAGGTATCTGTATAGTTTTCCAAGACATAATTGTAAAATTTATTCAAAAGGTGGCTATAAAATTACCTTTGATTTTAATTGTTTTCATAATAACTGTTTATATGATTATCTAATGAAAAAAACTGATGGATATGTTAATGAAAAATGTGCAGATAAAGATATAATTATGATTATGATGTTATTAATTATGTGACATATAGTAGAGTATAAAGCAAATACAGCCAATGCAATAAAGGAAAATATGTACAATCATCTAAATTACAAATCAGAACTAATTATTGGCAATTTTCAAAAAATAAGTTCTTCAATTTTGATATAAAATATTAGTTTAATAACCTATAGTTCAATATGAGCAATTGTGTAATACTTGATTTTCAAATAAATACAAAAGGGATAATTGTAATCAATATGTTAATAACAAATTAATGTTTTATGCCATATCTCTGGGACAAATGAACCGATTTTCACCAAATTCGTCACACAAATAGTGATATGATTGGCTATTTAAACTTAAATATTTTAAGAGGCTCAGTCAATTATTTTCAAAATGACGGCCCTGTCAATGTGCTAGGTGAGTAAAACCTATTATTCGAATCATAAGAAGGACTAAATTCCAAGAGATGCTCGAGTTCGACCGCCGTAATGCAGTTGATTGCACACTAGATTATGGTACGAGTTTTTCTGGGTTCGAGTATTGCGTAAGTCACGTGTGTATTTGTTATTGTCTCACTACTGGTGCATTTGTTTCTGGTTTCATCTCTAATGATATTATTTTCAACGAGACTACAATTATTTAAAAACGAATTGCATACATGTTGAGGAAAATAGACTATTAAGTTGTATGAGTAACTTCTTGTTCCATTATACAGGCTGAGTATAAAATAATACCCTAAATTGAAGGTCCATAATATCAAAACCAAACAACCTACAACCTTGATTGACCAATAAAATGAACCGTGGGACCGTGAAATTTGTTTACCATACATTCATAAATGATCAATGTGACCACCACGAGCAGCCCGAACGACATCTACGCGATAATCAAACCCATTCCACACTCTTGTCAGCATGTCTGGTGTTACGGTTTGGATGGCGTTCGTTACTCTCGGTTTGAGGAGGTGAGGGGGTAGTGAGCTCGCATTTGACACGTCAATGTGAAGAGGACGGTCTGATGTTTTCTTTAGGTGCCGAGAGATGACGTTGGGAGCGTCTGTCGCCCCACTATGGGCGTGTGTTGTGTGCTAGTTCGTGTGGTAACTTTTCTGACACCTCTTGCCGAAAACTCCTGAAGCCAAAAGGATCGATAGGCCGTGCTTTTGCAGTCCCTACACATGCTGAGTGTCGGGATCGAGCCAGCTTTTGCTCTTTTTCTCCACGCGAGGTTTCTGTCCTCGCTGAGCTGGCCTTAGAATACCAGGGCAACAGAAGGCGTTCTGTGTTATTCAGTTTCCTAAGTGTGAATCGGTTACGACTGTTTAACGTGAATTCCGTCGCAAATACGGACGTCGTCCTCCCGATATGTGAAGTATCGTACGGTGGTTTCGTCAGTTCAGTGACACAGGGTGCCTTTGCAAAAGCAAAAGTTCCGGGCGGCTGCGTGTGTCCGAAGAGAATCTGCAACGGATTCAACAAGCGTTCGTTCGCAGTCCGAGAAAATCAACTCGACAAACCATCCGGGAAATGTAAATATCTCAATCGACGGTATGGACAGTGTTGCGAAAGCGTTTGCTGTAAAACCACACAGGCTGCAGCTTGTACAGTCTCTTACCGAGGGACAAATAAATGAGACGTAATTTCTACGCGTTCGTTCTCGCCCAGAACGAGGTAGACGATGCCTTCATGTCTAAGCTGGTTTTTAGCGATGAAGCTACTTTCCATACAAATGGTAATGTGAATCGGCACAACGTGCGGATATGGAGTCAGGAGCCTCCACATGAAACCACAGAACAAAAACGCGCTTCATCCACAGTGAGCGTGTTTTACGCTGTATCAAAATACACTGTTTTCGGCCTTTTCTTTTCACTGTTACTGGAATCACTTTTTTGGACATGCTTTCAGAGTGGTTGTTTCCTCAGTTAGAAGAGGCGGCGGGGGACTTCATTTTCCAGCAGGATGGTGCGCCACCCCATTGGCACCTAGCTGTTCGCGGATACCTGAACGAGACGTTGCCGCAACGCTGGATTGGCCGAGGAGCAGCTGGTGACCAGGCTCTTCATCACTGGCCTCCAAGAAGCCCGGATCTTACCCCGTGCGATTTTTTTTTCAATAGGGGTACATAAAGGATCAAGTCTTTCGTCCACCATTGCCGGCTAACATTGACGACCACAAAACGAGAATTACGGACGCCATCTAAACTGTAACACCGGACATACTGACAAGAGTGTGGAACGAGTTTCATTATCGCGTATTTGTCGTTCGGGACGCTCGCGGTGGTCACATTAAACATTTATGAAGATATCGTAAATAAACTTCACAGTTCCACGGTTCGTTTAATTTGTCAACCAAGGTTTTAGGTTTTTGATTTTGATATTATAGACCTTCAAATTTGGGATTTTCTTTTATACTCAGCCTGTGTTTTAGGTATTAGGATTGTGAGTGGTAGTTGTTGCCTGTTCGAAGTAAGTGTACGAGGTCGTGGTAGGTGCTAGTGACAGTGTAGCTATTTTATGCTTGACTCTAACGTACAAATTTCAAATAATTTTAGTAGCCTGCTGCTACCTACTTAAGGTATTAGATATGATTCACCTGTTGGTTTCCACCATAAAAAAAAATATATCTTGATGTTCTTCTCTGGAACTAGTCAGAAAATCACAGCCAAATTTTAGATTATAGTGCCACGTATACCGATCCGTTCGACTAACTTANTCTCTGGAACTAGTCAGAAAATCACAGCCAAATTTTAGATTATAGTGCCACGTATACCGATCCGTTCGACTAACTAACGTCTAACTTCTTACTCTGGCAGTAACTGTTGCAACAATTAAGTGTGACATCTCAATGCCTCTTTTGTCTGTATTTGTGAAAGATGAAACCACTTGACATAATAATTATTTTTCATCACATATTGAAACATTACAGTCGATTATCACAAAAGTTTACATATATGTGGTGCTAGAGAAAAGGTCAGCCCAAATATATATTATTTACCAGTGTAGAAAATTTATTTCAAGATGGTGGTCTTTTATAAATCTTATTTTGTACTTCATTATATCAATATTCAAAAGTACCGAGACGAAACTCAGAAGATCTGCACATTCGAACTGAACAAGTCAAGAAGTTGATTCAAGGCACTTTTAATGCTACTTTAAGAACTACTAAATCTGGAGTTCCACTAAACAAATGGTGGGACGAAAAGTTATAAGAAATTAGGAAAAGAGTTAGAAAAACTCAAAGGCTTATGAAAAACAGTAGAACACTTACACTGTGACTTCAGATGGTAGAAGAATACCGTCGACGAAGAAATACTTAGGTATTAAAGATTTCTAAAGGAAACACATTTAACATGTTGGAATACCTAGTGTGTACACGCACTGAATTCGCTAAGTATTAGCTTCGTTTTCCTCTATTTCAGAAGATACCCTTAGAAAAATGTTTTATTAAAGGGTTACATCACATCTTAGATTCATCTGAACCGCTTACCACCAAGATTAGAAAATTCCTTTTGCTTGTCGTTTTTTTTTCTCAATGTTATTTAGAATCTTGATTNAACCGCTTACCACCAAGATTAGAAAATTCCTTTTGCTTGTCGTTTTTTTTTCTCAATGTTATTTAGAATCTTGATTAATTTGTTGTATCGGTAAGTTCTTGTTGTTTTACCTGCGGTTTCATTACTGTCAACGGCAGTGGCGAGACTACGTTTCCAACTCAGGAGACATTTTTGCTTCCCTTATGGATTTAATTTTGCTGCAATCAAAATGTAAATTATGTCCTTCATAAAAGATATAGAAAAGTCTGTAATTCAGAAATGAAGATAGCATACAATTAATACATTATAACAATTAATTAGAGACTGTATACAAANGAAAAGTCTGTAATTCAGAAATGAAGATAGCATACAATTAATACATTATAACAATTAATTAGAGACTGTATACAATTTATCAAGGCATCTTGGTAAGCGAAAACAGTTTTTGAGCCCACTTACTCTCATTGTGGCGTCCTTTACTACACACAGAGAGATGCAAGGCGCCCCCTAGAGGTTATGTCTCTAGTCTGCCGAGTAGATGGTTGTAAAGTCAGCTCACTGTACCAGGGATCCTGTGTTCATGTTCCAGGTAATATACGGATACGAGTGCCGTTTATTACTTTAGGCTGAGGTTTTGTTAATTGCTTGGTCTAAGCCGATTCCGCTAATTCTACCGCCTTNCGTCTATAACACCACGTTCAAACTCACTTAAATATTGATAACCTGCCATTGTAGCAGCAGTAACCGATCTAGCTGTCGATCGCATCGAGTTACTCTGATTGGTTCCATACCTATGTTATTTGCATACGCACGCCTATACCAATTTTTTTTTNTCGATCGCATCGAGTTACTCTGATTGGTTCCATACCTATGTTATTTGCATACGCACGCCTATACCAATTTTTTTTTGGCTCTTCAGTGTGTTTCGCTTACTGTTTACACAAATATACAGGTTTTGCTGTGTCATCATATCGGTGTAGTTCGCTGTATAAGGTAAAAAATACCAGCAATACTATGAGAGCCTAATTCGTGATCCACACAAAATAATTACTTTGGATTTCATACTCCACGCCTTCTTAACTGCAATAATATTTAACAGAAAATAACACTTAGTATTTTTCATGTCCGAAAACCAAAGGAGAGTAACGTAATTCTAAGTAACTGACTGATCGTTTGTTATGACCATGGAACACGTATAAGTGCTTGGCTGTGATAGCCGAACTATTTTGTTTGGAAGAATCCATACGTGTTTAGCAGCGAACTGTGCACCATGATGTAGTCAGCTGGCGGGCTCGTTGTGCACTGAAGTTATGGCAGCTTGTCTACAATGTAGCAACCACGGAAAGAAATGGTGGTGATATTTGAGTATTTACTGTATTTGCGTAGGGAAGAAATGGGACTTGTGTAAACTTATTAAAAGATATTAATTCCAGTGCCTGCTATTCTGTAACTTTATAGTTAAACTAATTTAAAATTTACATTCCTACATTGGCGCCGTAGACCGTCACAAACTGGAGAAATGGCAGTTTAATTAGTCATTTTGAAACCGTACAGACTACATATCAATTATACTGCAAAAATTAAACAGCGCAGAGTTTAGCACAGATTTTAACACCTTAATATTATGATGCAGATAGTGTTTCAGCTGTATTGACTACATAATACGATTTTAAGGAATTGCTTTTTTTTTATGTTTATTTATTTTTAATCTAACGTGCTTTTATTCAAACAGCTAAAATATTAAATAACTTTTCAGTGCAGCTACATTTTTATCAAACAGTAACGTAAACAAAATCGTATGAAATAGTAAAGGCTCAACAGAAATGTAGTCTATAAGACAGTACATAGTTACTTATTTTCCATTTTCTACCTTAGTAATATGGTAACTTCACTTTCCATAGTCACATTAAAGGACAAAACATTTCTATGATTAAGCCTTTGAAAAACTTAAAATGATGAAAATTATAAAATACCAGTGATCTAGGAAAATCTGAAAGATTTATTTTGGGAAGAAAATTAACGGCACGTGCTAAGATAGATACAAAAATTGTTGAACACAGTAATGCAATATCAATAATTTCATTAATCTTACATTTCAAGCCTTGATTACTCTAAGAATTTCTGCAGCAAGAATTTTCCAAAATTACCACAAGCAACATGGGCTTTTTAATGTCTTTAAAAAGAAATGTAATACATATTTGGAGCATCTGTAAACCTACGAGAGAGTGATATTTTCAAAGTATGTATTACTTGTGTAGTTGGTCAATATACTGCTGCTCTCGAAAAACAATTTCAATTATTTTAATAGTCAGAAATTGAAAAATTAAGTTGCTTTAATTCCTCCTGAAACAGGAGGTTTGGAAGATATATCTCTGGATGAAATGTATGCGGATTTTATGTAAATGAATATTAGGGGGTGATAAGCATCAATTTCATCCTGAACATTATTGACCCGTAACAATGATAGCAACCCTGAGTTACACCACGGAGCAGTTATCTATATGCAAATGATGCCATTTCTTGAGGTGGTTGGTGGTCCTCATGAAATGCAGTATGGATTTAGACATGGCAAGAGTACAGAGAGAGCTGTACTGCATATGGTTAATACAGTTGAAGTATCTCGGCATACATGTGAGATGGGCATTTTACTGGAAATTCATGAAACTTTTGATAATTCCTGGTGGCCCTAAATAATGTGTATACTAAAACAGCTTTGATGTGCCCGGAATTGTATCTGTTTATATAAAGTTTTTTTCATATCTCTTGCAAGATGGACCATCTGATGTTGTGAGGGCTTTAAGAATTGGTGCTAGGTTATGATCTGTGCAGCATATTGTTTGATGGATTGCTGAGGTAGCAGCTTCTAGCAGGGTGCTATAATATTGGTTATGCTGGTGATGGTGTTCTGCTTATTAGATCATATACTAGAAGGGAGATAGATAGTAAAGCTGAGAAGCTTTTAAAATTCTTATAGACTGCTCTAATTCGGTAAAGATATTCTCTTATGAGGTCAATGAAATTAAGAATGTCCTCAGTGTAAACTTGTTGTGAATTTTAGAGTTAGACCAGTTTAGTTTCGTTCAGTAATGAAATATTTAGGAGTTGTGATAGATCATAAACTATTCTTCCAAGATTATTCTCAGTATACTGCGGGAAAATCCAGTTGTTTTGATCAGTAATCTTCGAACTGCTCTCTCAGAATCCCAGGGATTCAATTTTGAAACTGATACAATGGTATACGAGTGTTTTCTTTGGAAGTCATCCTGTTTGGTGTTGCTATTGAGCATCTAGGTACAACAAATTCTCATTAAAGGAGAATAAATATTTTTGAGTACTCAGCATGCCGCACTGTTGATGGTGACAAGGGCATAGGGACTATGCCTTCTCATGCATTACAGGTCGTGGCTATAGGTCCATCTATTAATTTGGTTGTAATGGAAAGCAGTAGACACTCTGAGTGACTACTACAGCTACACATGCAGAAAACTTTAACTTCAGTCTTCTATATAGACGAAACGGCAGGATCGTTTGAGTAATAATTCAATAGTAAGAGATACTTTTCTCAATTAATTTATATGTGTCTGTCATATGAAAATTATACTTATATTATGTGGGTAGTCTACCCAGTCAAATATTTCGCGGTCCATGGTAAATTTACAAACTAATTATTTTGGCAATATTTTGTTGATATTCCTCTCTGTGAATAGTGTGGANCGCGGTCCATGGTAAATTTACAAACTAATTATTTTGGCAATATTTTGTTGATATTCCTCTCTGTGAATAGTGTGGAGTTGAGAAAACAGCAATGAACATTCCTTCAAGTGTAATTAAGTTGAAAACTTACATATTGTGTTTCGTATGGAAGTTACTGAGGCTAGTCAGGGGCTTGAAAAGTTAGATATGTGCCCAAAAATGGTTGAGTCTAATGAAAATGATGGCAATGTCACTTGACACTCTTTGTTTATGCATTGGAACTTTGATGCCCGCATTTTGAAATATTTGACTCAGGCATGTTCAAAGATAGAAAGACAGCATGGAAATGATGGCGCAAGTGATGCAGCACATGAAACATATACATGAACAACATTAAGTGGAACTGGAATAAGTAGTTGTGGAGCAACTATCATCGAGATAGATGGAAGCGCAACTCTCTAGGTATCTCTCCTCCAGGAGTGTGGCCGTGGACTCCGTTCGAATGGTGATAGTAGACCTTTTATGTAGTTCGAGGGTGATAAGCGTTCAGTTAGTGTACATATATACCCGAGATTAGTAGTTAGCAATTGAATATATGTTCCTGTACCCATCTGTAAGAAGTCAGTAGGATATCCCTGTTTATCATAGCTAGATGAGATGCATACCAATAATATTGATATTGCAGTATTTATGAGAATGCTGAAAGTAAGGAGCAGGATATGTTTTCCTATGATGGACAATGTTGACAGGCTGTAACTGTCCCACGACAGTCTGCCAGTAGAAAGTGATAGNGGATATGTTTTCCTATGATGGACAATGTTGACAGGCTGTAACTGTCCCACGACAGTCTGCCAGTAGAAAGTGATACGTGGTTGGATTTATTATAATAATGCAATGGAAGAAGACGACTTGAATTTGGTAGAGAGTAGGTTTCCAATGACACTGCTCAGACTTACGAGAGAAGGGCCTTTGACCACGCGAAGCATTTCGATGGATACAATGTTAGTCTGATATATTTCAANCTCAGACTTACGAGAGAAGGGCCTTTGACCACGCGAAGCATTTCGATGGATACAATGTTAGTCTGATATATTTCAATTACTTGTACTCGGAGTTGACAAAAATGTTCGCCCCAGAATTATGTTTGTTGTAATAATTATGGAGTGGCTATGCACAAGGTAAAGACCAACCCCGGAATTGACATGCTAATGTGTATGAACTTCGATTATATACGTGTTGAATAGTTTCCTTCCAAATGGAAGCAGAGAATATGGGCAGGAAGGTGATTACAAACCTGGCTTAACACTAAGGTTGTGACAACATACAACACAGAGATAACTTTGGTGCGGATGCGACACGAATATATTCGAGTGATTTGACCTGCAGTTAGTAATTTTTACAATGTTCCCCAGACCATGGAAGGCCTAGATGGATCAGAGAGCTTAACACGTTATGAGTAGACAGCTAAAGTAGTGCTCCTAGAATAGCCTTAATAGGGGTAGTACTTGGAAGGGAGTTTTGTCTTCGGCCAGGCCTGGCTTTGGCCACAAACATTGATAAGGTTGGTATGGCCAGTTGGTATGGTCTGCTGTTATGACCGGTTCGTAATATCGGTCGTCATGGCTGATCGTTCTGGTGTTCGGTATAGTAGGTCGATCTTGTGGGTCGGTTGGTACATCTTATTGTTTGTAAGTCGATATGTTTTGTGTTTGCGGTATGTAGGATATTACATGTAGCATATATGTGTGATATGTATGTGACATTAGGCCATGGTGACTAAGGTCAGTACAAGGCCGTCCTTAGCGGTGTGCGACAGGTGCAGCCGCATAGGGTCTCACGAGAAGTGGGGCCTCGCGCTCGGGAAAATAATATTTTTTTATTAAACAAAAAATGGTTTAAATATTTAGCAATTATTTGGTTGTGAGTTATCANGCTCGGGAAAATAATATTTTTTTATTAAACAAAAAATGGTTTAAATATTTAGCAATTATTTGGTTGTGAGTTATCAATTTCACAATTAAATGTACCTATTTGAACAAATTTACTTAAAAACAAGTAAAATAATTTATTAATAAATGTTATGTGCGAGGTGCGGGCGCTCGAGAGCGGAGCATGTTGTTCGACAGATGATTGCGTCTTGGGAAGGTATGACTAACTAGTTGGGAAGGGATGNGAGGTGCGGGCGCTCGAGAGCGGAGCATGTTGTTCGACAGATGATTGCGTCTTGGGAAGGTATGACTAACTAGTTGGGAAGGGATGGGCCTCGCAAAAGGTCTTGCTTCCAGCCTCGTTTTCGCTGGGTCAGTAGCAATCATCTTGATGCTTTTTCATTGACTCAGATGGTAATGGCATAATATGTTTACTAATAAGTGAAAGTAAATATATTTAAAGTTTATTTAAGCCTCTATTATTATGAAATCACTTTCCATCTAACAATACATGTAGATTTTCGGGTGCGATATTAGTTTGTAGCTCTATCCCTAATGGAAAGAAAATTGTGGCTAACTATGCTTTCATAAAGGATTAGATATACTGTATTAGATCACAATATATGCCTGGTCGGTGTCGAAAATGTAAGCTACGATCAGAATTTAGTGGTTCTATGTACAATAGTTGTGAAGTGGTAATCAATTAAGGACTTATGGCATAATTCATTACATCGGCTTGATTGAGGTTGTGCTCGGCTGGAAGGGTCTAACCCTAATGGTCGCAGAATTAACGGCAACTANCATTACATCGGCTTGATTGAGGTTGTGCTCGGCTGGAAGGGTCTAACCCTAATGGTCGCAGAATTAACGGCAACTATGACTTTAAGTTGATGGTGCCGGAGACCATACTTTTTTTATACCATACAATTTGGCAGAATGGTCGCTATGTGTAAGTCCGACATGGTTTGATCTCACATAATTGCCGTAACTATTTAAAACTCTCAGAGTATCATAGCTATGCTTATGACAGTCGAGAAAACGGAGAGAAGGAGAGAGATTTATTAATCTGCACATTCTGACATTGCGTAAGAGTTAGACTTGAGGAAATAAGAGAAAATGTATGTATTTAGTTTATAAAAATCGATAAAGCACATTTATGCGTGTAGAGGGAATCCAATATGCCATCAAGCGAGGGGAGCGAAGGTGATGAAATGGGTAATAGAAGGTTTTAATGTCATGTACGAAACATTTTCGAAACGTTACTTTCAATAATATGCCACAAGCTACAACTGCGATTGTAAAATTAAAAAAATTAAAATGTCTATATAATAGTAAAGCAATAACCTTGAAGTAATTGAAAATTAATGGTAAAGACTTCATTGTTCTGCAATACACTATTTATGAAATAAATAAATATATTTTTGAGTTGACGATTTTAATTATTTAATTAATAATATCGATTTAAAAATTATTTATTATGATATATTAATTTAAATTTGAANGTTGACGATTTTAATTATTTAATTAATAATATCGATTTAAAAATTATTTATTATGATATATTAATTTAAATTTGAAGTATTGATTTTGTTTTCCATGATTTACCCCAAATGGTTTTGCAATTACCTTCAAAGTGGTATTTTATTATGGTGTCAAATCCTTTAAAAACATAAAAATTCATTAAATTCGATAAATATAGATAACAACAGATTTACATCACATATCTCAAACACATGACACAGGGGACATGGATGTGCTCTGCTGGTCGATGCTGAAAAAAATGCCNCAGGGGACATGGATGTGCTCTGCTGGTCGATGCTGAAAAAAATGCCATCTGGCGTGAAATATTAGAACTAGTACGCCTTAGTGCGCTCGACCACGCCAGAGAGTTCTGGAAGTAAGTAGCGCCATACAATAAAAATATATAAGCATTGGAAAATTCTCACAAAATATCCCCGAGCTTATCAAAGCCCTGGAAAAACTATCCATCAAATGAAACTACGCGATAGGAAAATGCGCGTATCAAGTGCATTCAGCGGTTACGGAACCATAGTTGCCTTAGTTACAATACCAATGTACTCGGCAGTACTGGGGCCAGGAGTGAATGTCTTGCAAGCAAAGAGCATGTATTTGATTATGATGGTAGAACACATGACAGGAATACTTGACGTACTCAACAAGTACTGTGAAGACGTAGACCGCATCACTGACGAATTGCTTAAAAAAGCACAAGATATTGCCTTGGAATTAAAAGTTGACATTTCTGTTCCACGTCTTGCTCATAATCAAAAACACACAAGCAATCCTAAATCAGACGGTAATAATGAATACTGGAGACGTTCACTAATTATAAGATAACTTGATTCGCTTAACATCATTGTTAAATATTAGATTTTCCCAATAAAATACCCCAGCTTTTGCCTTGACAAAACTACATCCTTTATACATGATCAAAATGAGTAACAAGGACTTAGAAAATAACGCAGAATCCTTTTTAGGGTTTTATGAGTTGGATGATATCACCGCAGAATTTGAACTGTGGTATAATTTGTGGAAGAAATAGTAATTTATCTGATCTGAAGACAATATAAAGGATATTGAAGTCATTGACCTTTTTAATGAAACCAATGTTTTTTCACGTCATGAGGAAAACACCCTCGATTTTGAGCGCAATTCCATCCACCGTAGAACGGTATTTCAGTAGGCTTAGAAGTTTACATACCCGATTTAGGAGCACTTTGCGAGAGGAAAGGCAGGTTGGTTTATGCTTGGTGAACGCGCATCGCAATTTCGCTAAAGAAAACCTTGAGATCGTAGAAAAGAGATAAAAAAGAATTGTCGGCAAACCCAAGAAGATTATTCCTAGCCTAAAAATGAAACTCTGTGAGGATAAGAAATGATGACAAAATNGTTGACGATTTTAATTATTTAATTAATAATATCGATTTAAAAATTATTTATTATGATATATTAATTTAAATTTGAGGTATTGATTTTGTTTTCCATGATTTACCCCAAATGGTTTTGCAATTACCTTCAAAGTGGTATTTTATTATGGTGTCAAATCCTTTAAAAACATAAAAATTTATTAAATTCGATAAATATAGATAACAACAGATTTACATCACATATCTCAAACACATGACACAGGGGACATGGATGTGCTCTGCTGGTCGATGCTGAAAAAAATGTCATCTGGCGTGAAATATTAGAACTAGTACGCCTTAGTGCGCTCGACCACGCCAGAGAGTTCTGGAAGTAAGTAGCGCCATACAATAAAAATATATAAGCATTGGAAAATTCTCACAAAATATCCCCGAGCTTATCAAAGCCCTGGAAAAACTATCCATCAAATGAAACTACGCGATAGGAAAATGCGCGTATCAAGTGCATTCAGCGGTTACGGAACCATCGTTGCCTTAGTTACAATACCAATGTACTCGGCAGTACTGGGGCCAGGAGTGAATGTCTTGCAAGCAAAGAGCATGTATTTGATTATGATGGTAGAACACATGACAGGAATACTTGACGTACTCAACAAGTACTGTGAAGACGTAGACCGCGTCACTGACGAATTGCTTAAAAAAGCACAAGATATTGCCTTGGAATTAAAAGTTGACATTTCTGTTCCACGTCTTGCTCATAATCAAAAACACACAAGCAATCCTAAATCAGACGGTAATAATGAATACTGGAGACGTTCACTAATTATAAGATAACTTGATTCGCTTAACATCATTGTTAAATATTAGATTTTCCCAATAAAATACCCCAGCTTTTGCCTTGACAAAACTACATCCTTTATACATGATCAAAATGAGTAACAAGGACTTAGAAAATAACGCAGAATCCTTTTTAGGGTTTTATGAGTTGGATGATATCACCGCAGAATTTGAACTGTGGTATAATTTGTGGAAGAAATAGTAATTTATCTGATCTGAAGACAATATAAAGGATATTGAAGTCATTGACCTTTTTAATGAAACCAATGTTTTTTCACGTCATGAGGAAAACACCCTCGATTTTGAGCGCACTTCCATCCACCGTAGAACGGTATTTCAGTAGGCTTAGAAGTTTACATACCCGATTTAGGAGCACTTTGCGAGAGGAAAGGCAGGTTGGTTTATGCTTGGTGAACGCGCATCGCAATTTCGCTAAAGAAAACCTTGAGATCGTAGAAAAGAGATAAAAAAAAATTGTCGGCAAACCCAAGAAGATTATTCCTAGCCTAAAAATGAAACTCTGTGAGGATAAGAAATGATGACAAAATNAATTGTCGGCAAACCCAAGAAGATTATTCCTAGCCTAAAAATGAAACTCTGTGAGGATAAGAAATGATGACAAAATTTTCTTGTCAACATAGTAGTTTAATAGCATCAGCAATTATGTTTGTAACGACTAATAAAAGCAGTTTTCCAAAATATGGAGTTTTATTTTGTAATAACAATCCCAATCCAACATGCGCTGCCACCTTTAGTTCAGATGCTGGGTACGCCCTTGTTAAGGTCAAGGTCAAAGTCAAACATCCAATATGGCCGCGTTCCTTGGTGCCTTAAAACCCCAAACTATTCTACTCACATAGCTCTCTAATACAAAGACGATCGGCAAGTTCCAGATCACCCAGACTCTTCGCATCAGCGATAGAATTGTGTTGACCCTTGATTTAACGAATTTTCAGTTGGTATTTCTGGATTGGCAGCGCCAATCGGGTCATACAACTCGCCAAACTTTTGTCTGGTTTAACAATATGACTGCTTGATGGCCAGTACACAGGAAAATTTCTCCATCATGTAGCAAATCCCAGAATTTCTGTAATTACCACACAATTGACGAAGCCTTTATAGTTATGTTCTCTATTATTTGGTAAATGGCCAGCCATAGGAGTCATAACCCGCTTCCTGCTTATTCATCTGGGCCAAACGTTGCCTGGGAGCGTAATGAGACGCTTAAGCCTTTCCACTTATGGATGGCACAAAACGTTCCTCCGGGTACCATTCTTTAAGGTTCTTAAAAGCCGAATCGCATTCGGTGGTTCAGTGCCATTCACTGTCCTTCAGCTGTGCCAGTAAAGGCAACGTGACGTCATGCATCTCGCTACAATAGCCTGTATATGACGGAAGCTTTCCGAAATATAGAATAGATGTATATGATAAAGCTCATTGGCGTCAATTTAGATGCCCTATGGCAACAAAGGGCACATGGGCGCGGAAAAACAGCTATTCTTTTTGCGTCAAAGTCATGCTTGATTCTCTCAAGCAAGACAGCACGGTGTCGATATGATTTGTGTGCTCCTCGAATGACGAGCTAACAGTCAATATGCCGTACACATAGCTACATGCAAAATACTCAAACAGTTGTACGAAAACCTGATCCAGACAACTAGTACAATCGCATTATATATGACGAGTGGTATAACCTTGAAACAGCACTGTTAGAAATTCAACGAGAATGTGGTGTTCTGTCATGAGTTTCGGCGTAAGAGTATCTGTCAGTACCTATGGAATAAATGAGTACATGATATAAAACGGGCGCCTATAAAAAGCCATATTTCGGCCGCTGTCGAGATCTCACTGTCTCAAACTGTGGCATTTAAGTAGCACGATGCTAGGCAGAGATGTAGGTATTGTGGAACATGTTTTCCTTACACATAGGCAGTTTGGCTACAGTATGGACTACATGCGTGCTTTACATGAATTTAGTTTTGCATATTTTTTCAGATATTAATCTGCCTGATTCACATGTGCTGAAGGAATTTTAAAAGTCGTGTGTAAAAAATTATTGATATGTTATATAATTCATTTGTATTATATATTTGTAGCAGAATACTGGTGCGTCACTAAATGTGTTTCTCAATGGTACACTGGACAATTTCTTCAATCTACGATGTCCCACATAAGTCTGTTATCTGCTTTGAGACAGTATTCTGCAATTTGAATTCACTTTACTACATAAGAATAAGTGGAGAAACTATTATAAATACCCAAAAAAGGACAATTTTCTTGCAACAAAAAAAATAATATTGAGTCATTCTTTGAGCCTTTGTGTTGTACCCAATCAAATAAATAATGTTGTAACAAAGTAAATGGTGTTAATCACTAACAAATTCTTATATTACTATACTGCAAATATAGTGTTAAAGTGTTAATGTCAACAAAGCCTCTAGGTAATATTCCTGCAAACAAATCTATTATATTTAAAAATAACAGGAAGAAAAAAATATNATGTCAACAAAGCCTCTAGGTAATATTCCTGCAAACAAATCTATTATATTTAAAAATAACAGGAAGAAAAAAATATGTTTTGTAACTGTGACATTAACGTCCAGCAATCAGCAGTTTCAACCCAGCTGCCATTGCGAAATGGCGGATGCTAGTAAACAGCATTACTCTCGTCAAATGTTGCCACTATAATTAAATATTAAAGCATAGAAAGAGCACTAAACGTAACTTAGATCAACATTACAACCTTGCAAAGTCCCACATAACATAAGAGTACTGCAGCTCGTTGTTATGCGTAGTAGAATATCCACAATATGAAACGCAGTATCAATTTGTCGAACGCATGGAGCGGGATTGATTCTCCCTCAATTCTAAANATGGAGCGGGATTGATTCTCCCTCAATTCTAAATGTTTATTCTTCGTAGATAATATTTTTTTTTTTTAACAAAAAAATTTACTTAATTTAATATAGATCAGAATATTGTTTTTAAGCAAAGAAAATACAATAAAATTCTTAACACAAGTGTTAACATCAATTCAGCAACGAATTTTTTTTGCCGCAACATAAAAACTTCCCTTTCAGGCCCACTTTCATTTATTACCTCAGGTGTTGCAAACAAAAAATTTTATGATGCGTGTTGTACTTAAGTTGACACATCACTCGTNATGTCAACAAAGCCTCTAGGTAATATTCCTGCAAACAAATCTATTATATTTAAAAATAACAGGAAGAAAAAAATACGTTTTGTAACTGTGACATTAACGTCCAGCAATCAGCAGTTTCAACCCAGCTGCCATTGCGAAATGGCGGATGCTAGTAAACAGCATTAATCTCGTCAAATGTTGCCACTATAATTAAAGCATAGAAAGAGCACTAAACGTAACTTAGATCAACATTACAACCTTGCAAAGTCCCACATAACGTAAGAGTACTGCAGCTCGTTGTTATGCGTAGTAGAATATCCACAATATGAAACGCAGTATCAATTTGTCGAACGCGTGGAGCGGGATTGATTCTCCCTCAATTCTAAATGTTTATTCTTCGTAGATAATATTTTTTTTTTAAACAAAAAAATTTACTTAATTTAATATAGATCAGAATATTGTTTTTAAGCAAAGAAAATACAATAAAATTCTTAACACAAGTGTTAAAATCAATTCAGCAACGAATTTTTTTTGCCGCAACATAAAAACTTCCCTTTCAGGCCCATTTTCATTTATTACCTCAGGTGTTGCAAACAAAAAATTTTATGATGCGTGTTGTACTTAAGTTGACACATCACTCGTNTTTCATTTATTACCTCAGGTGTTGCAAACAAAAAATTTTATGATGCGTGTTGTACTTAAGTTGACACATCACTCGTTTCGTTGTCACGGCCAATGAGCTCTAGGTTATATGTTCAACTATAGTTATATGAGCCAATCATGAACTAGACCAGGAAGACGATTTGCGAATCTTACCCACAGGTAAGATCATTGGTCACTGAGATTCGCAGTGTGCAGTACAGATTACATATCACCTACACCTGCGTAATGTGCACAATTGCGTACATTGGTTCTGAATGGAATGTTGACAATACAGTAAGGAGATAACGTTGTTACAACAGTACTTCATATTACATTTGCATTCATAGCACAAAAGCCTATTACATTTATAGCAACATTAGTTACTGACGGCTCACAGATAACAAAAAAATCTCTCCCCTTGTAACATTAATACTGTTGGCACAACGTTAGATTTTTATCTGTGTAAAGTATTCCAAGATTTCTAAAAGTGAGAGCATAAACACTTATGAACTTTTGTTTAAATTACTCTATTGTCTTTTATTTCACAAATATCCACAAATTTGTAACAAAAAGTTTACAACACATTATTTTTTTCAGCATACACGTCGTCTCTAACGACTTTTTATTACTAATGAAACGTGTAAAAGGAACGTAATCATTACTTTCAAAGTTAGAATGCATTTATTTACATAAATTTAGGTCTTTATGCATTAAAAAATCGTTTTAAACTGATATGTCTGAATAACAATAATGTTCCAGTACAGAAGCATGCTCACAAATTATTTAAAAACCAAAATAACAAATGGTTTGAATGGACTTCAGTTTCTAACTCAATTAACATAGAAATGAATATTTTTGTAACACAAATTTGAGGGAATCTTACGGGTATTANACTTCAGTTTCTAACTCAATTAACATAGAAATGAATATTTTTGTAACACAAATTTGAGGGAATCTTACGGGTATTAACAGTTCCAGTTTTAACGAAGATTACAAAATTTAAAAAGAAAACAACCATATCGCCATTCGAGTTTGGATTTTCACATCAAATAAAATACTTTTAAGAATGAACTAGTTAATAAATATTATTGCATAGATATAAATACAAAAACCAACAATTTCTACTTCATCATTAAAGTAAAGCGTAACTCTGTATCTACACACATCGAACATTGATCAAGCAATCTAAATACACGATCAAATATATTAATTGCCCTACTTATAAATTCTCCGAAGCACAAAATGCTTACGTACACACGATTATGAAAAATATAACCGTATGTGATTTTTTTCATACGGCTTTAAAAAGGTTCCCTTCCCGTCAGGTTGCAATGTAGTCCTGCCCCCAACTCGTTACATTTCTTGGAAAATAGATCACACTGAATACAATTCAGTTTGTGCTTGGAAGATGGCGCACTGCAGACGTATGAGTCTTGCTAGTAGATGAAGCTCGTGACGTCACGACGTGAAGCCCTTGCACTTTGCTTATTGACACATAACACAGTTCCTTACGCTAAACAATGTTTCGGGAAGTGAAGAGGCAAAATATAAGAATAAAGGAAGAAAAGAAAACATCAGTAACAACACAGCCATTTTTCAATAACGGTTTTAAAGGTTTTCTAAACTAACGGAACAGTTACACAACCTTCTAACGTATCATCCTTCATTCGGTTGAACTAACGTTCCCCTGTCACTGAGAAACCATCATTACAACGAAGTACTGAACAGTGTTATCTTATATTAAACGTATGAGTACAAATATTGCTTACAAAGAAATATAATTGCTTGGAAAAAAAAAAAATTTTAATTACTCTATAAACGTAATCTCTAAATGGCGCAGAGAAATGACGTCATTACGTATTGTACCTTTACTTAATGTATTATAGTCACTACAGACTGTTCATGGAACAAGATCAGTAAAAGAGTTGGTGGACAGCTGTCAGTAAAGGGCTCAGTTTTACCAACATCCAGCCNACTTCAGTTTCTAACTCAATTAACATAGAAATGAATATTTTTGTAACACAAATTTGAGGGAATCTTACGGGTATTGACAGTTCCAGTTTTAACGAAGATTACAAAATTTACAAAGAAAACAACCATATCGTCATTCGAGTTTGGCTTTTCACATCAAATAAAATACTTTTAAGAATGAACTAGTTAATAAATATTATTGCATAGATATAACTACAAAAACCAACAATTTCTACTTCATCATTAAAGTAAAGCGTAACTCTGTACCTACACACATCGAACATTGATCAAGCAATCTAAATACACGATCAAATATATTAATTGCCCTACTTATAAATTCTCCGAAGCACAAAATGCTTACGTACACACGATTATGAAAAATATAACCGTATGTGATTTTTTTCATACGGCTTTAAAAAGGTTCCCTTCCCGTCAGGTTGCAATGTAGTCCTGCCCCCAACTCGTTACATTTCTTGGAAAATAGATCACACTGAATACAATTCAGTTTGTGCTTGGAAGATGGCGCACTGCAGACGTATGAGTCTTGCTAGTAGATGAAGCTCGTGACGTCACGACGTGAAGCCCTTGCACTTTGCTTATTGACACTTAACACAGTTCCTTACGCTAAACAATGTTTCGGGAAGTGAAGAGGCAAAATATAAGAATAAAGGAAGAAAAGAAAACATCAGTAACAACACAGCCATTTTTCAATAACGGTTTTAAAGGTTTTCTAAACTAACGGAACAGTTACACAACCTTCTAACGTATCATCCTTCATTCGGTTGAACTAACGTACCCCTGTCACTGAGAAACCATCATTACAACGAAGTACTGAACAGTGTTATCTTATATTAAACGTATGAGTACAAATATTGCTTACAAAGAAATATAATTGCTTGGAAAAAAAAAAATTTTAATTACTCTATAAACGTAATCTCTAAATGGCGCAGAGAATGACGTCATTACGTATTGTACCTTTGCTTAATGTATTATAGTCACTACAGAGTGTTCATGGAACAAGATCAGTAAAAGAGTTGGTGGACAGCTGTCAGTAAAGGGCTCAGTTTTACCAACATCCAGCCTCCCAACTTCGTGATCTTAATACCAGCTATGAAGAAGTAAATCAGAATATAAAACTAACGTTTTTGGGATATCACAGCAGACAATAATGCAGCAGAATAGCATACGTTCGTCGCCTTATGTTTTAGAGTTGTTTTAATTGTGTGGAAATTCGAATTTAATTTTAAACAAAATTTTTAATCATCCGTGAACCAAGCAGTAGTTAACATCTAGAGGAAAAACATTAGTATACATTTAGAGTATACACCTGTAGGGACCTAAGATATTTTGTGTCATTAGTGTTTACATAAATTAAGTTATTTTGTTATATCTTTCTACGTGAAGTCAGAGTAACCATGTATTTCATCTTCGTCGAACTTACGTGTTAGACTGATTGACACTTTACACAAATTTGGAATGTTTTTAATTAATTTAACTTCTAAATATATTGTGGGGGGAAAAAGAAGTTTGTTTATGTTCTGGTTACTTTTTTCGTCCGGAAAATACATTTAACAAGTTTGATAATGGTAGCTGTNAAAAGAAGTTTGTTTATGTTCTGGTTACTTTTTTCGTCCGGAAAATACATTTAACAAGTTTGATAATGGTAGCTGTAAAAGAAATTGGTAAATTTTGGGTTGACAATATTAAATATTTTCTTGAAACTATTTAACCCTATTGAAATCATTATTAATTATATCATAATGCATCGTTTCAGGAAAAATATTTCGTTTTAACCTCGTATAAAAATTATTGCTTACATAATTTTATGCATAGCCAAGATATATTATGTTTAAGGGAAGAATTTATTTGTAGTTTTCCCGCAGCTGGCCAGACATTCTCTGTTATAACTTAAATACAGACCAGAACTCATGAATTACTGTGTTTTTTCGGGAAGTGTTTGGTGTTTGTTTTTTTATTTGGCTCAGAATCTTAAAAGGTGTCGGAAACTAAATACTTTTGGTCATTAACAAAAAATTATCATACCGTTTATGTGGTCCAAACTTGAAGTCGCTCACTCACCATAAGTGCTGCTTTCATGGCAAGGAATTCTGTGTTACCATACAATTTTACACTTGAAAATCAGAATCTTCCATTCTGGGCGTTTTTGTTAATTTCAGTTAAATTTGCTTAAAATATCAAATTACTGATGTGCTGGTATTTTGTCCACAAAAGTATGTCCAATTACACATCGCCTTTATCTGCTCACTGTTTGCGAAGCCAACTTTCAAAATTNATTTTGTCCACAAAAGTATGTCCAATTACACATCGCCTTTATCTGCTCACTGTTTGCGAAGCCAACTTTCAAAATTAAGTTTTCAAGCTACAATAAATCTTATACTACAGCAATTAAACTATTGACATATGAACGTTATAAAAATTGTGTTAAAATTGCAAGGAAATTACTTAGGGCAGTGAAATATCATGCATAATTTATTTGCGAAGTGTAGATTCCCGATTAAACTAATTTATTTCATGAGGTGTAGGGAAATATATCATATATAAATAAAAATTGTATGTGCAAACTAAGTTCTTTTTTTACATAACATTATGTTTGTGATGTGATATCCAAAAATCGTTTTTATGGCGGCGTTAACGGATAAAGGAAAGAATCAACCTCACACGCTACATACAAGACGTATACCTACCTACTTGATTGTGACAATTGGCAGTTTCTTGCCCCACATTTACGTACATATATATATATATTTATATTTCGTGTAAAGCATTTGAACCAGAGCGTATTTTATACCACAGCTATATAATTGTGTATTTACATTTAATCTATTTCTAATTTGTGTCCTAACTTCTTAAGCATGGACCAAACAAATAATGTATCCAATGACTACATAAACATTTTGTATACATTTAGTTCTGTATTGTCGTATTCTTGATTTTAATTCGTAACAGTCCTTGATTAAACAGAGTACAAAATATGGACCAAAATTTAGTTGACATATTTAACAACACTAGGTTCAGGAATTGACCACCGTTTCTGAGTACTTTTATATTAATATATTGCTAACAGATTATCATTTTATGTACACTAGAAATGAGATCGCAATATTACATACTATATCTATAAATGGGTGTATATTTACAAAAAAAAAATCCTAGATTAAGTGACGAGTATTATTACGTTCTTTGACATTGTTTGTTGCTAAACTATTACAAAACACACTACTTTATAACCTTTACCAGTAGGCCCTAACTGACCATAAGGTGGCACGCTATGGCTATACATCTTGAAGTGTAATGATTAGTCAAAGCTTGGAATGTCAAGTAGAAATAATGTTTTATACAAAATAGCGCATGTTTTATTTAAATACTATTTGGTTCTTTGTTGAGTCCATAAACTACATGCTTATCAAAACAATTCATTCTGTCCTTTCTCGCCCACACGTACAAAGGAACAAGTGGCAAATCTTATCAACATTATACCTTATACCTATTACTTTACTTTAAAATATTTCACCTGCGATAATTCCTATCAAAATTTATGAATTATGCAGCGTACAAGGATAGAAATGTGAAAAGAAAGTATAAAGAAATAAATGGATGCAAATATTTAGCAGGATATGTTCAANATCAAAATTTATGAATTATACAGCGTACAAGGATAGAAATGTGAAAAGAAAGTATAAAGAAATAAATGGATGCAAATATTTAGCAGGATATGTTCAATGTATTGCTCACTGAAAAATATTGATTTGTTAATTTAAAAAGTTATTGTTTACAAATTCTTGCAGNAATGTATTGCTCACTCAAAAATATTGATTTGTTAATTTAAAAAGTTATTGTTTACAAATTCTTGCAGCTTTTATTAACAGTATTGTTTGCAATAAACACTAAACTATAATTCATGTCACAATAATTTACTAAACATCCGAGTTATTGTTTTCGACTTGATCGTATGATTGCATTTATTTGAAGTACTATGTGTAAAATATGTGTCCACTAGTTCGTTTATTCAATGATTTACATTCCATAATCCAGTATACTACTGCAAATGCGTGAGGGAGTAGTTATTTGCAATGAAGTCGAAAGCACTTGATGAGCTCATCTAGTAAGACACTGGAAAATTAAACTCTACCTGCGCTTCGAGTTAGGCTGAATTACCGCGTATTAACTTTTGTTATTCGGAATATAGAAGATCCACTGAAACGCAAAATGTCCATAGTGAGTGAAGAAAATAATAGAAAATATGAAAACGCGAATGTTTTAAATTAAATTTTTGTGGTTTGGTCAAGGAAATATAATACTAAATAAACTTGCTTTCTAATAAAACATGCAATTTATACAGTTGTTTATAATTTGTACTATTTTGATAAATTTAAATGTTTGGAATTTTAATGGTGTCATGGAAATTGTTAAATGTTACTTCATAATTCTTTTTAAAGTACATAAATGCTATATCGACGCAGTTTTACTTATATAGCTAATTTAAAATGAAAAATCTATTCTGTAGTAATAAATTATTCATTAAATAGGAATGGGCTTGACAATAATTTCTCTGAAGTAAGCTCACTGAAAACGATGATATGCCCTAAATCAGCTACAGAACTATTCAGCACCCGAAAAGAAGCTTTTATCTCTATGTGTGGGATAAGCTTGGGACGCAGAAGCTTATGTCATGTGGAGGTCGCCTTTGAGGATTCTAGTGAAGGTTTTCTTGAACTGCTGGTTGGCGAGAGCGTAGCAGAAGGGGTTCATGGGACTGTTAGCATAGCAGAGGAAGTAGGAGAACATATAGAGGTGCTCGTTGGTGCAGGGTGGGTCAGCACAGAAGCCCTCCACGAGGGCCAGGATGTGGTAAGGAGTCCAGCAGGCGACGAACGCCCCCAAAATGAAGGAAATCGTTCGGAACGCTTTCCGCGCACGGTTCTCCGATTTAGACTTTTGCCTACCGATGCCATCTTTCTTCTTGTGCTTCACCTTGAGCTTCTTGCGGATGGTCTTGACGAAGTCCCTCCTGGAGCCACGGTCCTGGTTGCCGGAGCACTTGGACTCGAGGCCGCTGCGCGAGTGGCAGGGCGCATCGCTGGCCGCCATCGGCGCCTGCATCACCGAGTTGGGCGACGTCGGCGTCGCCGTCACCACCGTCGTCTGCCGCTCCAGCGTCGTCGTCAAGTCGTCAGACATCTCGACGACGCTCGTCACCGGCCGCTTGGGGTCTTCGGCCAGCACCGTCACCTCGGTGTCGACCTTGGTGAGGGAGGGTGGCCGTGGGTGGGAGGCGGCGCGCATGAGCGCGGCCTGGCGCAGCGACGTGGTGCTCGAGTGCAGAGGCGAGGTGGGTGCGGTCGACGAGGCGGCCGCCATGCTCAGTGAGGATGGCGGGCTCTCGAAGACGGGTGATGGCACGATCACCGAGCTCTCGTCCATGAAGCACAGGTCGGCGCCGTCCAGCCCCAGCAGGATATCGTAGCAGGCCGCCTGCTGCCCGCCCACCAGCAGGCTCTTAGGACGCTGCCTCAACTGCACGGGTGGGCTGTCAGACAGTACGGGCGCGCTCTGGAACTGCGCTGGTGGCGGGATGATGGCCTGCGCCAGAGCTGGTGCTGGTGAGTGCTCTGTGATGGGGGTTGTGCTGGGAGGGAGCGGAGGCAGTGCGTTGTAGCTCGTCGGAGTCGTCCTTGCAGGCGTCAATATGTGTTCGGCAACGACGCACTCGGAACTAGGGTTGTCTGTGTCTAGGAGACTCTGCTCGGGTATCTGCGGGAGAGCGGAGCCTTGATCGGGGATCGAAGGCGTTGGCGTGAGAGCGTTATTCTGCGACATTTTCGTAGGTAAAATGCCGTTGACCCTGTTTGCTCCCGAAGCGAAGGCCTGCACGATCCCCGTCGGCGCCATCATTCCTGCGGCCGAGGGCCTCTTCCTGACCAAGGCCTGTTGTTGGGAAGGCGCAGCCGTGCTTTCGTCGTCGGACTCGAAGGCCGGGCTGCTGGAACGCTCTCCCTCGACACCGGTCGAAGTCTGCGGCGGCGGCGCCTTCTTATCGCCGGCTTCCACCGTCGAGGTGGTGGTGGTGGTCGTCGTCGTCACCACGCTGTTCTTATGCGACGAGTTCTTCTGGCTGGAACTGGAGTCTCCCGAGCCTGGCCCGCTGCTGGGAGGGAGTCCAGCGCTCGCAGACAGAGTCCCTGCTGCGGCAGGCACCACCTGACCTCCGCTGCCAGTGCCGACGCTTACTTTGGGCTTGTCCTGGCTCAACAACGTGCTCTGCGTCTTGGAGATGCCGATGCCTGCCGCCCGGCCAGCCATGCCCGACATGGCGCCCGCGCTCAGAGCCACCATCGACTGCATCTTCCTCTGTTTCGCCTCGCTCTTCTTCTGCATGTCGTACGCCGTCTTGTAGATTCCACCGTACAACACGAACAGCACCACCAGCGTCGTCCAGTAGTAGCCGATGATGAGCGCCGTGTTGAAGACGGGGTCTTTGAGGAACTGGACCGCGCACTGGCCGGGCAGCAGGTCCCGGTAGCCCACGAAGTGCTCCCAGCCGAAGATGCTGATGAAGAAGAGGAGAGCGGGAATGATCCACGTAATGGTGACCATCCAAATGACGCGGTTCTTGGTTCTCCAGCTGCGGTACTTGGCAGCTATCTTCACCGAGCAGAAGCGGTCAATGGTGATGAGCAGGACAGTGTACTGCGATACCAGACACACCGTATAGTCCACTGAGAGCCACAGATCGCACAGTATAGGGCCGAGGTCCCAGTAGCCCATCAGCACGTACACCGTGTAGAATGGCATCGAGATGGTACCTGCAACAATAAGTGAATATATAACATAAGCACTCATGTTATGTTTTTTAAAGGTCTTGACTTTAGAACAGCTCTTATACAAAGGGCAACAAAATATTTAATGGTAAATTTAAGGAAATTACAAAGAATTTCAAGCAATATTTTTAACATTAGAATATTTATATTGATATATAAACTGTTTTCTTTAGTACAAACGAGTGACACTCCTGGCTACCGAGAATCAAGACCACCAGTTAAAGAGCTCCGTATTTTGGCAGGGTGGAAGAGGAAAATAACTAAAATGGGAGATTCGACTAAACTATAATATGTTTTCAATACACATCGAATTTGATACCAGATACAGCAACAAGCATCAGACGATAAGAGCTATTTTCGAAATAAGCATTAAGGGACAATGAGATCGCCCTTCGTTTATTTTGAAATTTTTAGGCGTTCCAGATAGAAAACATTGTTAACTGGAGGAAAACACTGCCTTATGCACATTCTCCCCTGCAACACTAACCATCGCAGACATTCTTGCTTGGCTTTCCAGCTCATGTAACTGCCGTCCATTGCTTCGAATAGCTCTTCTCAAGAGGGGGGGGGGGAATTAGTTTCTGCAGGAGAAATGTAAAACAATAACGTGGCCTCCATCTTGTTCGTAACGCATCCTAAGAACAGAATAATTACAATTGTCATATCTTTGTATCAAGAACATTTTGCAGAATACCACAGATACTTATGGGTAAATAAATATGGTTTTCTTCAAACAGTCATTCATATTAAGGGTCTTCAAGCAAGTTAATTTTGTGAAATAGGTTCCTGAGATATTTTGGAGGCACATTAGAAACAGACCTATACCTAGTTTCCTCAAATTTAGCTTTTCTTAAAATTTTGCATCAAACTTTTTTGGCGATTTTAAATGTTGTATTTCTCGTACGTGGTGTCTTTGTATAAAGCCTGGTTTACACTATCCATAAAACTCTACTTAGCTTCGTACTTAATTGTAAACTTTATCTACTACCGAATTTTAACATGGAATCCTCTCTCTAAGTTGCGATTGCGCACGTATAACTCGATACTATTCTTAAAAGTTCTCAACCAGAAAAGCCATTACATATATCTTGGTTCGTTGTTCCACTGCAAGAAAAAGCATGCAGAATAAAACCTTGATGCGTGGCGTGTACTAGGATAGGCATTGCGCTGTTTCCACATCCTGCTATAGTTATCCAGGGAAGGCAGCCAGCCAGGGCAGGCAGCTAACAACGAACCATCCGGGGTTTCACTCTCGGGGTAGTCCCGACACGTAAGGACACTCGGGAAAGAACCGAAACCGAATGAAAGAGGGTAAGTCCCGAGAAATAGCTGATAGATAAACCCTCGAGGAAGGTCACCGGGGGTGCCCCCGACGAGAATTAGTGCAGACCCAGCTCCGTAGGAATCCCTGCCACAGTAACTTCACCCTCCCTCCATCCTAGTCGGAGAACACAAGCTGCTGACGAGACGCAAAATCATGCACAAAAACGCGTGAGGTACACAGGGGTTATCTCGATTTCTCTTTCTAGAAACTGCTGACAGTTAACTTGAGCATAGCGGGACATGAGTTAAATTCAGGAGCAGGCGAGGCAGGAGGTTAGTTGTTCAGTCAGTTGAATCCACGCCGTCGGGAGGCGCTGGACCAGGGGAGTTGAATCCCAGCCGCCAGACCAGCATCATTGAGGATCAGTCAGGCAGACATATCGCACGCAGAGAGGCCGCAGTCGGGTGAGTCAGTCGAGGCCGGGTTCGGATCCCAGCCGAGCCAATTGTCGCCAGCCGAGACGGGAGTTGTTCGGCGGCNAGATACGGGAGTAGGCAGTCATGTGACGGAAACAGTGCCGAGAACTTATGAGTAAATTCCCGGAAACGAGTGGCAGCCCCATACCGAGAGCCGCCATTCCCCGAGAAGACGTAGTCGTGCGCCGGATGGCAACGAGGCAAGCAGTCAGTCAGTCAGTAAGTCAATTGTGATGTCACCGGGGAGAAAACCTAGGAACTGCAGAGACTTTATGTGCAGATTTCCGAGACAAACCAAGTAGAAGTGTCGATAAATAACGATTACNTCGTGCGCCGGATGGCAACGAGGCAAGCAGTCAGTCAGTCAGTAAGTCAATTGTGATGTCACCGGGGAGAGAACCTAGGAACTGCAGAGACTTTATGTGCAGATTTCCGAGACAAACCAAGTAGAAGTGTCGATAAATAANAACCTAGGAACTGCAGAGACTTTATGTGCAGATTTCCGAGACAAACCAAGTAGAAGTGTCGATAAATAACGATTACATTCCTGAAATAGTAGTGGTAGGTGCCGAGGTGGGGAAGTCAGAAGTGCTAACCGGATCAAGGGCAGACGTCAACGCCGGAGAGGAGACGCGAGGTTTTCGACGGGAATCGCCAGCCGAGGTCGCAGAGACACTACAAGTCCCGGAAAAAACAATTCCGGACTTCAGCGAAGGGAAGCCCAGCTGACCCAGCTACTTCAACCAAAGGCAGAGACGAGTGGTAAGCTCCAAACAAGGAGCGCCACAGGGAATAGTCCAGTGCAGCCTGTGGCCGAGAAGGACGGGTGGGGGCCTGCAGAGGGCTCCTCGCCGGGATGTGGTAGGGAGTCAGTCAAAGCCGAAGGAAGAAGCCAGCTGAGTACAGCATGCCAATGAGAGCCAGTCAAAGGGCCTGTAAAAGGGCCACCCCACTCACCAGACCTCAACTACCAACGAAGACAAGTCACCAAAGCCGCAGTCACAGATAAGTAGAAACGTCTCCATTTAAACAACCTTCCCCAACGCATAGCATTCCACCCACCAGCCCTTTAGGCCTACGACTTGTCGCCAATGTGTGTAAATACCTATATTACCTTCAGACAAAGAAAATACTGGTGTGTTAACTAACAGAGAATACGAGTATTTGTTTACCCCTCACGCAACAACCACAGGTACCCTTAGTTTGCACCAAAGT
This sequence comes from Clitarchus hookeri, assembly GCA_002778355.1. NCBI lineage: Eukaryota > Metazoa > Arthropoda > Insecta > Phasmatodea > Phasmatidae > Clitarchus > Clitarchus hookeri. The sequence continues at coordinate 133,817 of NQII01003704.1, forward strand.
ATAGTAATTCAGTACCCTACTAGCCATCACTCTGTACAACTCAGGTGGCCTAGTAGCGACAACCTGACGTTGTTTAGATTAAAAACAGACGAATTACCTAGAAAANCTCTGTACAACTCAGGTGGCCTAGTAGCGACAACCTGACGTTGTTTAGATTAAAAACAGACGAATTACCTAGAAAAGCATTTTATTACTCTCCATTTAATTTTTGACATGTGCACTGTTACATTTAGCCACCAAAATTCTATACAAATACAAATGAACCGCAACAGTGTTAATTTTCTTAGAAGCAGAATTATTATTGCTGTTAGCGTAATCAGCACACGCAAGTGCAGATATTGCAATTAAGAATAGGGCAGGTCTGCTTGTCGACTAAGTAGAAAAACAACGTTTATAAAGTGACGGGAAAAAATGAAGATCCTATACTAAATGATTATAAGCTTTAATATAATAGATGTACTAGAAATGTGACAGAAGATTTAGGGAAAAATATAGCGGCATAAGCCATGTAATGTCTTCTGCATTATATACTCATAAGAATACACTAAAGGCTCTTTATAATTTCTTTAATAACAGGAAAACAGAGCATATACCGACTGACAATCTGTGATGTGACCTTATCTAAAAAAAAAAACGCATAATATAGAAAAATAAGATTACAAAATTGGAAAATCATTTGGTTGTTTTGATTATCAAGGAGCGTTGGGAAAAATAGGATTATGAGAAATTATATTTGCTACGGGGTACGCAATACATCTAAAGCACACAACAGAAAGCCTATATAAAAACAAAAATTATAATATAAACAAAAACAACATATGCTGTCAATCAAGGTGTAAATTAAATATACATCCTTTCTCTCAGACTAATAAAAATGTAAATATAAAATTTCGTAAAAATTGGACAGACAAAGTAAAAACGTTTAAAAACAGAGTAATTTTTTCAATGCACTTTTTGTGGATGACCAAATCATAACTCAAAAGTCAAAAGATAATTTTCAAAGTTCAATTTTAAATTTAAATAACCTTTCCCAAGAATTAAATTTTAATACACTAATCAATAAGATAAAACATATTATCTTCAAAGGAAAGTTAAAGTGAGAACAAAAAAAAGTTTTTAATAGCAACACAATGGAATAAGAAACAAATTATCAAAGTAGGATATTTAAAATTTTAAATCACTATGTGTATTCGTTGTGGGACACGTATCAGTGACACAGGAACAGTACCTAAATATGACGGGGGGTGGGGGGGGGTTACTATGTAAAATCCGAGTCAAAATCAATATCGCAGTTTTAATGGCTGCTGTATGTTGACGGAGAAAGGTAAAGGGTATTCGGGAATATCTGATTAGGTGCACATTCACTCTTTATTTAATATCACCTAGGTGTTATTTAGAAAATATAAAGGTACATATTTCACGTAAATATTCTTCCACCGCAGTCGGTGCATGTTAACACACGAAGTCTGTCGTGAATGTGTGATTATAAAATGCACCGTTTCGCGGAATGAAACAATTTAATACTTTTACAAATGTAATGAACTTATCTACAGAAAATCTTATCGATAGGGAATAGTATTGATTTCTTTGTGATTCATTTAAGTAGTTTGGGAGAAAAATTTACTATTTTCAAGTTGACAACAACAAACTTTTTAATAATCTTGTTTCTAAGGAACAATAAATATTTTAAACTCATTACAGTAGATCACATAACATCGTTAATAATAAGGAAATAAAGAACTGAGGAATGGCATTGGTGTTGTCACTGTTACGATTAGTCTTTGCTTTTAAGTCAGACACATCCTTAAACTTAATCTGTATAAATTTTTCTAAAAACGTATGTGTTTGTCAACATTGTTTGCATCAATATTGCGTGTATTTTATACGGGATTGAAGACTCTGGTGTAAATTATACATCGGTTTAATACAATTTTATTAGACATTTATAATACTATAAAATTACATTATTCTGTTAACCTTGTACATACCGGCATTTCAACCATTCAAAATATAGGAAGTTTACAGTTTGTTACCGGTTAAAATTACATTCTAGGTACTGAATATGTCACTCGCTATACGAAATAATAACGCATTTGGCATTTCACCAGAAAAGTATTTAATCTCCTTCGTATATATCANAATTACATTCTAGGTACTGAATATGTCACTCGCTATACGAAATAATAACGCATTTGGCATTTCACCAGAAAAGTATTTAATCTCCTTCGTATATATCAGCATGTCCACTTAATGTTGTCGCAAAGTGGCTGAAAGTGAAAGTCTCTTCACAAAAGCGGCACCAGAAATGTTGTAATTGTTCAGCAGAGGAGCTCGGTCGCACAATCGCTACTGGAACAGCAGTCTATGGTCCAGTTGGTAACACAGTGGTCACCGTTGAAGAAACTAATGCCACTTATATAAACACCATGANACAGCAGTCTATGGTCCAGTTGGTAACACAGTGGTCACCGTTGAAGAAACTAATGCCACTTATATAAACACCATGCCAAACACTGCCGAGGATACTGGAAAAAAACCTCCAAAGTTCTGGTGTTTTGAGTTGTGAATGGCATGACCTAACAAGGCATTGCCATGACCCAGTAAGCTNACAAACACTGCCGAGGATACTGGGAAAAAACCTCCAAAGTTCTGGTGTTTTGAGTTGTGAATGGCAGGACCTAACAAGGCATTGCCATGACCCAGTAAGCTGATCGCATCGTCAAACAAGTCGAGGTTACGGACTAAAAAAGCGATGATATGAGACCAACAACCTGAAGACAGTCGGTGATAGATCAGTGGAAGTCGAAGGCGCTGTACCAACTTCAGACAATAATGCTGCTCTCAGACCCTCGCCCATTGTTTCCACAATGTATTATAACTGTATTTACTAGCCGAGACAGTCTATGATGTTCCGATTCTGCTGATGAATTGACATTCATACAATGTACCGTTTTTTAAACCTCCCGAATACCAAAATAACCGATGCGACAAATTACATGATAAATGTCGAGAGCAGTGTTCTCTGGGACCAAACCCGTGAACTTCCGCTGGTTTCGGCCTGAATATCTGTTACTATTNAAAACCCGTGAACCTCCGCTGGTTTCGGCCTGAATATCTGTTGCTATTTAGTGTTTATGTATTAAAGTTGGCTCCCATATTTGAACCATCAGGGATTTAACCACGAAAATATAATAGTAGCTTAAATTATCACCTCTGGACAAGTATGTGTAGGTAGACACGTGCTCTAGCCGGCAATTTCATATGATAATTTAAAGATACAAATTCAGTATATGCAAAGGAAAATATTCATCATCTTTATTACTATGCTTCAAAAGTTATTTCACGTAATTTTTTGAAAAAAAAAAATCAAAATATATAACTTTTTACACTTTTGTTTTTAATTACTGGTAAAATCGAACATACAATAAACTGTATCCTAATTAAATACTCGATTTTTAATGCAGTACTTTTAAAATCTGATAGTTAATTAATTTATTTATAAAAATTAATATTATGACAATGTAAGAAAGTAGTTTTTTAATAAATAGCACAAACGAACTTAAATTAGAATGTATACCAATTTAACATACCAATTTCGTACCAGGCTTCAAATAGTATTATTATAAAACATGGCAATTATTCAGTTTTTAAATTATTACTTAATTACAGGTAAAATGGATTGCTCAATGCTACAAAACCAAATTTAAGATACTTTTTTCATGTTATTCTTTTAAACATTTATTAAATGTCTTATTTATTAAAATAATTGAAATTTAATTTAAATTCATGGGAAATCAGAAAATATTATTGTAATTACCAGGAAAATCGTACGAACAGTATAGCTTCACCCCGCACATAGGCTACAGAATATATCATATCAATTACTTTATTAAAAAAAATTTTATATTTGTCCGATATTAGAAAAATATTATCTTATTAATTAGCACTATAATCGATCATAGAGTCCAACTTAATCCACTTGTACATCCCGGTTTTATTACTTTGGATAGTAAAAATACAATCGAAATTTTTGCATTAAAAAACAATCTTCATCTTACATAAAATGTTTTTCATTATTAGTGAGAAGGACTGCACTAAAATACACGCCACAAAAATTTTACCAAAATCTAATCCCTCGCTCATAAAGATCATTAAATCGGTATTTATAATTTGAATTTTGAAATATCATAAAAAAAATTTTTCCCTATTAATATCAAATTCGTACACTACAATCCATCTACCAATTATTTGTTCAAAAGTAAAATCTGTGGTGAGTCAAGACATGGCCATACATGCAAAAATTATGAAACAAGTCCTGACAAGACTGGCTCGACCACAGAGTATTAAAAATACAGAGGTGAAACTGTGGAACCCACACGCACATGCCAGCAAAATGGTGACACTAGCCAGCAACATGTTGGGATGACATTCGCCAGTCAGTGCCTGGTGAACCACTTGCCATCAGGAAGTTCAGCAACAAGGTGCATGTTGGGGCATGTTGTTATGATTGGTCACGTTCAAACTTCCTAACCTAGCAAAACCGAAGAAAAGGCGCCGCAGAGTTCACTAANAAAAAAATTTTTTCCCTATTAATATCAAATTCGTACACTACAATCCATCTACCAATTATTTGTTCAAAAGTAAAATCTGTGGTGAGTCAAGACATGGCCATACATGCAAAAATTATGAAACAAGTCCTGACAAGACTGGCTCGACCACAGAGTATTAAAAATACAGAGGTGAAACTGTGGAACCCACACGCACATGCCAGCAAAATGGTGACACTAGCCAGCAACATGTTGGGATGACATTCGCCAGTCAGTGCTTGGTGAACCACTTGCCATCAGGAAGTTCAGCAACAAGGTGCATGTTGGGGCATGTTGTTATGATTGGTCACGTTCAAACTTCCTAACCTAGCAAAACCGAAGAAAAGGCGCCGCAGAGTTCACTAACGCCTAGCCAGAACGCTTGCAGACACGACAGAATAATTGCGCGACGACGCCACAAAACTGCTGGAGTATCAAAACATCAGATTAAGAATAATTGCAGCAAGTCGACGGGTCATTCACATAAGACGCCCGGCAACAGCGAAAATTCTGATTCAAGAGCATTTCAGGGAAGTAGCACAAAAACCGAAACAGCCCGCCTTCAAAGCACTAAGGGAACCAATCGGAGCAAAGTTCGTCACGGTCACGTGGTGGAGCGAGAAGTGTGAAATAGACGTCAACGACCAGGACCGGCGTCGTCTACTACGAACATCAGACCAGACAGCGGCTGTTCCTTGGGCTGCTTCCGCCAGAGGGTCCGGGTGCGAGGCTGGGGTAAGTTCCCTTCCTTCATATGTGATCCTCCTTCTTAACTAACAACCTTCCTTAAGTCCTTCCCTTTCACTTCCGTTGGACTTAACTTTAATTNCCTCCTTCTTAACTAACAACCTTCCTTAAGTCCTTCCCTTTCACTTCCGTTGGACTTAACTTTAATTGGATATCATTGTATACTCTTCCAAATTTAGAGCAAGTAAAGGCTTTATTGATCATTTCAACCAATCCTTTTAATTATCTGAGCTTATCGTGTTATCCTTAAACATAACCTTTCCTAAGAGTGTTATGAGCCACCCAGGCTCGTAACAATGTGTAAACAGTATATTAGAGTTGAAAAAATGATGCAGTGTGTATATATATTTGTGTGACCNCCAGGCTCGTAACAATGTGTAAACAGTATATTAGAGTTGAAAAAATGATGCAGTGTGTATATATATTTGTGTGACCTTAAACAGATGCGAGCATTTGATTTTAATTGCCCGTGGGGTTATCAGCGTATGCGACCATAATCATGCCCTCCAATAGCAGTCGCATCAATATGGTGGACNTTAATTGCCCGTGGGGTTATCAGCGTATGCGACCATAATCATGCCCTCCAATAGCAGTCGCATCAATATGGTGGACTAGTGAGTTGTGCTATGGTGCGCGGTACAGTTTTCAATGTAATATTCTATAAAATATAGTCCACATACGCACTGGAGCAAATATAATGCTTCTCCGGGCCGGAAAGTGTAGTTTTTGTGTAGTTTTTGGTTCGTGTTTGTGACCACGGGTGCGATGACTTTGAAACACGTGATATACAAGTATTGTCTATGTTGTGCATTGTGAAGAATGTAATACAAGCCTTCCTTGTTTTGCTAAAGCTGTTTTAGTACATCTGGCTTCAGCTGAAATGCGTGTAAAACCAACTTATTGTCTTTCCCAGTTAACTGGCTCCGATTGAGCGATATGAAACTTATTGGCCAATGTACGTGACCTTCCTAACGTGAAGCAGAAATTTTAATGGGAATACATTACGGTGGAAGCAGCCTCGGACCAAATAAAGGACTTCAATGCTGGAAAACATTCAGTATGTTTGTCAAGCCTCGAAGAATACTACTTCACAGTTATGGCGATGGTCGAACAACTCAGCAGTATAGAGAAATAATGCGACATCCCAACTGCGAACTTTAAAAGTTCCTAAGCAGGTCTTCCCAAAACTGATCTCCCATCTTTCCATTGAGATTTGAAAGGTTGGGTGAGTTACAGTAATATTTTTACAACCTTTTAGTATCAGATCATTCTAGTCATTAGTCAGTTGCGAAAATATATTTTTTCNGTTACAGTAATATTTTTACAACCTTTTAGTATCAGATCATTCTAGTCATTAGTCAGTTGCGAAAATATATTTTTTTCTTTGAAGGGTGAACTGCTGAGTTAGTTTCAATCTCTTCAAATTTCGGAAGCTAGCTTCCTCATAGCATGGGATATGTTAGTGATTACGTACACTGAAGAGCCTAAAAAACTGGCACACCTGCCTAATATCGTGTAGGGCCCCCAAGAGCACGCAGAAGTGCCGCAAGATGACGTGGCATGGACTCGACTAATGTCTGANAGTTACAGTAATATTTTTACAACCTTTTAGTATCAGATCATTCTAGTCATTAGTCAGTTGCGAAAATATATTTTTTCTTTGAAGGGTGAACTGCTGAGTTAGTTTCAATCTCTTCAAATTTCAGAAGCTAGCTTCCTCATAGCATGGGATATGTTAGTGATTACGTACACTGAAGAGCCTAAAAAACTGGCACACCTGCCTAATATCGTGTAGGGCCCCCAAGAGCACGCAGAAGTGCCGCAAGATGACGTGGCATGGACTCGACTAATGTCTGTGGGTATGCAGGAGGCAATTAACACCATGAATCCTGCAGGGCAGTCCACAAATCCATAGGAGTGCGAGGTGGTGGAGATCTCTTCTGAACAGCACGTTGCAAGGCATCCCAGATATGCTCAATAATGTTCATGTCTTGATTTAGGTGGCCCATGGAAGTGCCTAAAGTCAGAAGAGTGTTCCTGGAGCCATTCGGTAGCAACTCTCGACGTGTGAGGTGTCGTATTGTCCTGCTGGAATTGTCCACGTCCGTCGGAATGCACAATGGACATGAATGGGTGCAGGTGATCGGACAGGATGCTTACGTATCTGTCACCTGTCAGAGTCGTATCTAGACGTATCAGGGGTCCCATTTCACGCCAACTGCACACGCCCCATACCATGACAGAGCCTCCACCAGCTTGAACAGTCCCCTGTTGACATGTAGGGTCCATGGATTCATGAGGATGTCTCCATACCCGTACACGTCCATCCGCCCGATACAATTGGAAACGAGACTCGTCAGACCAGGCAACGTGTTTCCAGTCATCAACAGTCCAATGGCGGTGTTGGCGGGCCCAGGCGAGGCGTAAAGCTTTGTGTCGTGCAGTCAACAACGGTACACGAGTGGGCCTTCGGCTCCGAAAGCCCATATCAATGATGGTCCGTTGAATAGTTCGCACGCTGGCACTTGTTGATGCCCCAGCATTGAAATCTGCACCAATTTGAGAAAGGGTTGCACCTCTGTCACGTTTAATGATTCTCGTCAGTAGTCGTTTGTCCCGTTCGTTCACGATCCCTTTCCGTCCGCAGCGATGTCAAAGATTTGATGTTATGTCGGATTCCCGATATTCACGGTACACTCGTGAAAAGCGCGTACGCGAAAATCCGAATTTTATCGCTAACTCGGAGATGCTATGTCCCATCTCTCGTGCGCTGACTATAACACCACATTCAAACTCACTTAAATCTTGATAACCTGTCATTGTAGCTGCAGTAACCGATCTGACAACTTTTCCAGACGCTTGTGGTCTTATATAGATGCTGCCGACCGTATCTCGTTACTCTGATTGGTTCCATACCTCTGTTATTTGCATATGCATGCCTATACCAGTTTTTTTTGGCTCTCCAGTGTATAACAATAAAAGGATTATTGTAGAACTGCATCTAGATTGATTATTGAAGTCCCATTAGCATCTGCTAGCTCGCCAGCATCCTTGCGACAAATAATATCAGTTATCACTGAAAATACTGCTGCACTGGATGCTCTTTAGGTGGGATCTTATCCTGTTAGCCATTTTCTGTAAACAGTAGGATTCATCTGTGTGACATCATGGGAAATGACTATTAGTGTCAATGAATTGAGTAATATTGTTATGTTTATAAACTTTTTGCAGAAACAATGCTGCTTTCAGGATACAATTACATGTTCTCAGTCTCTGATGGTTGCAATGCAGGCCAAGACCAAAGTGGTTTTGCCTTTAGGGAACCAGAAGTCTCNACATGTTCTCAGTCTCTGATGGTTGCAATGCAGGCCAAGACCAAAGTGGTTTTGCCTTTAGGGAACCAGAAGTCTCGACATATACACTATTGTTTGTGAAAATTGCAACACCCAGAAAGAATGGCCCGAATTAATCCAAATTCGGAGGATGTACAGCACATTGTACTAGTAAGAAGTGATGACTATTACAGAGAGATGACGTACACATAGGTCTAGCAGCACCCTCTCTTGTGTGAGCGGAAAGGTCGTTGTTACACCAAGCTCAGTGGGTGTAGAGCCATCAAACGAAGTATACCTCATCGATGTAAAAGGGCTCCATATCAGCATGTCAGCTAGTTCGAACGGGGCAGAATGATTGGTCACTGGGAAACAGGTTTGTCATTTTGTGAAATTTCTGCTCGTAAACGGCCTGTTGGTACGACAGTGATGCGTGTGGGGAACCAGTGGATATAAGAGGGTCGNGTGAAATTTCTGCTCGTAAACGGCCTGTTGGTACGACAGTGATGCGTGTGGGGAACCAGTGGATATAAGAGGGTCGTGCGTAGTGACGAGCAGGTACTGGACAATGCAATGTGACCACAGCACAGGATTACCGCCTTCTTCTCCGCATGGCCATAAGTTACCGCACAGTCTCGTTCACANATGCAATGTGACCACAGCACAGGATTACCGCCTTCTTCTCCGCATGGCCATAAGTTACCGCACAGTCTCGTTCACAGCGTTGGCTCGACACTAGAGCGATGCAAGGGGTTTGCACCTGGCTGCATCAACGATTCGACACCGTCAGCTGCGGGCTGGACTGCTTGTACACATGCCTTTGCGTCGGCGTCCATTTTACAGAAACCACAAACGCCTCAGACTGCAATGGGTACGTGAGTGCCGTCGCTGGCATGCTGATTGTCAAAATGTAGTATTTTGGGACGAGTCTCTCTTCAACCTGTCCTACAGTGATGGCCGCATACAAGTTAGATGCTACCGTAGTGACCACCAACCAAATGTGATGGCTTGGGACGCCATTGGATACAATATGCGATCACTACTCCTATGTATCGAGGGAAATTTGAACAGCAACCACTACATCAGGGAGGTTTTAAAACCCGAGGTACTACCCCTTCTTCAGGCAACTCCACATGCCATATTTCAGCAGGACAATTCCCAGTTACATGTGGCGAGGAATGTGCAAGCCTTCCTCAATGAACGACGTCTATCACAGCTTCCCTGGCCTGCATGTTCGCCGGGCATGTCACCCATCGAACATGTCTGGGATATCGTTGGTTTGCATCTTCATGGTCCTCCAGCAACNGAACATGTCTGGGATATCGTTGGTTTGCATCTTCATGGTCCTCCAGCAACCACTGCTGATGCTTTGTGGAGTTGCATACAAACCACGTGGAGGGAGATTCTCTAGGAACATATCCAGGTCCGGTTTTTTTCTATGCCATCTCATTTAGGGGTTTTGATTGCAGAATGTGCGGGCTTCACACCGTACTGAATTCTCAAGGACAGAGATCATGTACAGTTCTGCAATCCTAATCAATTGTTTTTTGTCATGTACCTAATCTGTGGTATAAATTTCATTTCAATCGAATGGTGTTGCATTTTTCACAAACGTTACTGTATGTTCCACAAATCTTCTGGTTGACTCAGATAAATGTGTTCTTTGTATAAACCTATATATCAATTATACGTGTTAAAATTTTTATTCAATGAATGCTAAATAGCATTTTGCTGTGGTGAAGGAAAATTAGTATTGCTTGAATTGTTACAATCATCAAATCACTCAAAGTATTGTCATTACTCACTATGTAGCCATCAGTGCCAGTCAAAGTGTCACTCATTTTTGCACATCACAGCTGATACTGCTGTAAATTATGAGTCCAAGTTCCATGTTGTGAGTCACTCTACTATTTTGTCAGTGAATATACCTTCATCGGTAGCAATTGACACAAGGGCTACAACTTCAGTTATGCTATACACTGCAGTATCGGGCATTCAAATGCTTCTGGCGCCATTCGAAGTAATAGTGTCGTCTTTGATTCTGGCAGTCAGATTCACTTCATTGTCAACGCTGGGAGTTTCGTGCAGCTTCATGGCCTATGGCATGTGCTACACAGCAAAGCAAAAGTGAGGGCATCTTGTGTCATACAGCATCGCGGATATAGTGGCCCAAGTTTATAAATTTATGTCTTTAGTTTGCTTTGTATTATAGTATGCATTTCTTACACTACCATTCAATGGACAATGTGGTCCCATGTGGCAAATTCGCAACTTGCAGACCCAGAATACTCAGTTTCAAGACCTGTTGATATGCTCAATAGAGCTGAACTCTTCTAATATATTCTGACTGGTCGTAAGCGCGAGGGTCAGTCATGAGAACCAGTTATTTAGATAAAATGTTTGAGGTAGATATATTAATGGGATATGTTAAGCAGAACTCTCAAAATCCTTGTGTAAACCCATGTCACTTCGTTGTTTGTGTCATCTTGTGTGAAATACCCTTCATTAGAGAATGGGGTACAATAGTTTTAGTAGTTAGAATGTCTGCCAACTGCCCATTGTCACAGTGAAACAGATGAGGAGGCTTGTGAAACATACTGGTGACAGTACTGGATGTTAAAATGTGTCTATTCTATTTAAATCACCCAACCCTGACCTGGGATACTCCAGGATATCGGCATTCTGTCGCTTTCATTCTCATTTGAGAAAGGATTCTCAAATGAAAACTTACTATATGGCATTCATGGCAGAGTATATTGAAGCAGGTCACATGAGCAAGGTCGATGTTCTGCCACTCATGTCCGAAAAATATTACTATTATCTCTCCCTCTCTAATTACCTCGCTGTTGACGAGAAGTATTGAGCTCCCTACCAAACTTCTGATAACTCATCATTGTGTCCTCAAATCTGAGAGCACAACGAAACGTCATCTAGTGTTTGATGCCCCCTCCAAAAGCGACATTAGCAGAATACAATAAGCTAGTAACTGTTTGTTCTGTACTGAATAAAGGATTATCCATGTGATAAATGCAGTATGACATTTGCGAAAAAGAGTGGATTGAATTTTCACGTCAGGAACTGCTCTGCGAAATAGTATTGAATCACCAAGCCTGATGAACTGCAATTAAATTGTATTGTTTTTGGCAAATGAAAAATAAATCGTTTGTACAAAATAAAAATTTGTAAATGCATTTTCCCTCGAAGTCTGTAAAAANTTTTGGCAAATGAAAAATAAATCGTTTGTACAAAATAAAAATTTGTAAATGCATTTTCCCTCGAAGTCTGTAAAAACAAAGTTACTGTATGATAATGACTCCTCTTAATTTTTGAGGGATATTTTTGAGGAATAAGGAATATTATTGCGGAAAGAAAAATATTTTTCGGAATGAGGAATATTTTTGAGGAATGTTTAACATCAGGGTGCTGGCAGCCAATGAGTGCTAAAAGAGGAGGAAATATAATGGCACCCGAATGCATGGGTGAAGAAACAGGACTTCTCCGAGAAAACCTGCCAGCCAGTAGCAGCATCGCCCAGCACGATTCCCATGTGCTGAAATCTGCTGATGAACCCATCGGAGATCGAACCTGGCTCGTCATGTCGGGGGGCAAACAACAGAGATGTGAATCCCATGAGCTGACCCCTCAGTAGGTTGCCGGTAGGCGCTATGCTGCTCGTGATGGGAGATGAGCGCTACGGCCCTCGTGTATTCTTATGAGAGTTAAGTTTTCCCAAAAAAATGACAAGTGTGAAGGAAAGAAAACAGTTTTCATCGAGATTATATGGTATGTTTTGTATCTGGTAGCGAGGATTTAACAGCTGAAGGCGAAAAGTACTAGGCAGCACTCTAAGGTAACCTGCCCCACCAGGAATCGAACCTGGCACCAGAATGCGAGGGCAAGGATATCTGGGGTTCTATGAGAAAACCTGTCAGCCAGGAGCAGCATCGCCCAGCACGATTCCCACGTGCTAAAATCTACTGGTACACCTGCCTGGGGGATCTAACCTGACTTGCCATGTTGGGGTTAAGCGATGGTGTTAATAATGGTCAAGATCACCCGGATCCAACATGGCGGTCGGGTAACATCACTACATAATGGCTTGTTGGTGNGGTGTTAATAATGGTCAAGATCACCCGGATCCAACATGGCGGTCGGGTAACATCACTACATAATGGCTTGTTGGTGACTGGCGCCTGTGCTTCATGCCTTTACCTCAGATCCGTGTTGTAGAATAGAAGTAAGCTATATCCTTTAATTAGCCTTTATTACACATAATTTAAATTTACACCGAAAGTAAACATCATGGTTTATATCAGTAAACATTTTTTTGTCTTGTNCTTTATTACACATAATTTAAATTTACACCGAAAGTAAACATCATGGTTTATATCAGTAAACATTTTTTTGTCTTGTGTCAAGTAGATATAAACTGCATATTCTATTACATCACCAGCTCTTAAATGGCATAGTGTAAAATGTACGCAGGAGGTCATCGAACATGCAAGCTTCGTCTAAAATGTCAATATCGTCAATTGTCCTATGTACTAGGGGTAGTAATTTTCATCAGGTTCAGTGGATGTAGGGGTTTCTAAAGATGTTCCAATAAGTTTGAGATGCTTATTCGAAACAGCTGCTTCTCGTCCATTAGGTAGTTTTACATGAGAGTATTCAGNGTTCCAATAAGTTTGAGATGCTTATTCGAAACAGCTGCTTCTCGTCCATTAGGTAGTTTTACATGAGAGTATTCAGGTTCCCTTTCGAAGAGAAGAGCTTCTTCAACATAAGTATCGTATTTAGATCTTCTAACAGTTTTCTTGATAGGAACACGACCTAGAGTCATCAGTAATGAAGTGAATATCTCTTCATTACTTGACAATCGGGNACAGTTTTCTTGATAGGAACACGACCTAGAGTCATCAGTAATGAAGTGAATATCTCTTCATTACTTGACAATCGGGAGATGCTAAACATTCTTTCACATGGAGTTGCGTTGCTAGGTGTACATAATACAGATCGGATTGACTACAAGGCAGCTTGATAAACCTCTTCCCATTTCAAAATATCTAAGTTACTGCTCTTAAGAACTAATTCAATAGTTTTCCACACAATTCCAACATATCGTTCTTCTTGCCCATTGCCTTAAGAATATTATGGAGTAGTTCGACTTGTAGCTATTCCAACAGCACAAAGAAAAGATTTAAACTCCTAAGACATAAAGCACGAACCTCGGACAGAATGTATAAAAGTTGGCATTCCAAACAAATATTAAAGTTCCTTGAGTNCTAAGACATAAAGCACGAACCTCGGACAGAATGTATAAAAGTTGGCATTCCAAACAAATATTAAAGTTCCTTGAGTCTTAATATTACGGTTTTAGCACTGGTATATTTACAAGGGAAAGCAAAAGGAAATATCGAATATTCCTCTATAAGCACGAGAAGAGTTTGAAGTCTATGCAGTCTCTCTCAAAGGCTTTTTAGATTTGATAAAATTTTCTTTTTGTTTTAGGAANGAGAAGAGTTTGAAGTCTATGCAGTCTCTCTCAAAGGCTTTTTAGATTTGATAAAATTTTCTTTTTGTTTTAGGAACCTGGGTTTGACCACCAGAAATGCGACATGAAGAAGCAATTTTAACAATTTCTTCCAGAGAATACAGGTGATTCTTACTATGAATCCATTGAAATAATCTTGTTTCTTCGGGGTGGCATAAAGCTTCATGTAATGACCTCAGGTTTGATAAGTTCCTCCGATTGAAGAACGGATCCCAGGTAGAGTGTCTTAAGCTTTATTTTCTTTCCAAGGTCTGTATATTATCTCTTAGTTATAAATCGGATGTTCAAATCTCCATTTTAACATTTTTCATTTTTGACCTTTCCAGGATGTTTGCTGCTATACATGAATTGTACTGACGGTTGATCAGTTGCAAGTCTAAATTGTCTTCCAAGAAGTTAATGTTCTCACTTACTCAATACTTCCACAATAGTATATGATTCCTTNTTGCAAGTCTAAATTGTCTTCCAAGAAGTTAATGTTCTCACTTACTCAATACTTCCACAATAGTATATGATTCCTCTTCTATCGAAGAATGTCGTTGTTCTGACTTTGAAAGAGATATGGCAAAGAAAGCTACGGGTTTGTTTTCCTGAGATAAGGTATCTTATATTGCATAATCAGAGGCATAAGTTTCTACTGTTATGGTTTACTTATTATCAATAGGGGAGATAGATGAATTCTCTATATGTTATTTCAATCTCTGAAAGATACCAATGGCTTCAAAATTTAATAGTAATGTACTTCTTTTGATAGTTTGTATTTCCTCAGCAAATTTAGGAATGAACTAGGAGGCACAATGAGAGAACATACCAAGAGTTCTACGAAGAAAATGAGTATCTGTAGGTACAGGTGAACTACAAAGGGATTCCAGACTTTAAAATCAGGTCTAATGGATCTATTACTTATAATGTATCTTAACAGTTGAATAGTTTCCAGTGAGTAAGAAACTTCTCCTTGTTCAACGTGAGGTTATATGTAGATATACTTAATCACCATTGCCCAAAAATTTCTCCAAATTGTTTTCATGTTCTTTCTGAGCTTAACAAAAAGTCATATCATCCAAATAAACCTCGACAACATCCAAATCGTTACTAGAAAAAGTTTTGATGAGATCTCTTTGAAATACAGGAATCCCATTTTTTACTCCAAACGGTATACATTTGAACTTGAAAAAGTTTTCCACAGGCCTCAAATACAGTATAAGGTCTATCCTCTTCTCTAATAGGTATTTAATGATAGGCACATTTTAGGTCAACTGAACTGAAAACCTTATAAGAGGCAACTTTGTTTACAGTATCGTCTAATTGAGGTAACGGAAATGCATCTAATTCCGTGTACCATATTATTTTCAAAGAATAATCAACTACCATCTTATGTTTGTGATTTTTTACGATAATACCATGACTTGAGTTCTCCAAGGAGGAATGGTTTCTTCATCAATGCCTTCTTTTAATAAGTGCTGTATCCCAGATTCAATTAATTTCGAATCAGAGTCTGTATTTCTTCTATTTTTAATAGAAATAGGTTTGCACTCTGAGATAAATTAGTAAAGAGTTTGGCAGGTTCCACATACGCAGCAGCAACACNTTTAATAGAAATAGGTTTGCACTCTGAGATAAATTAGTAAAGAGTTTGGCAGGTTCCACATACGCAGCAGCAACACTGCATATTTTCAAAGATGCTTCATCTCCTACAAAATTGATCAGAATACTAGCATATCGTTTAAGAATATCATATACAACTATGATATCAGAACAAAGATTTGGAAGGGCACTGACATTTTTATTATTATATCTTGTTGATGAAGATATATAATACACTGGCCCTTTAAATATGATGTTTGAGTATTTGAAGACATTGGTGCCGCCTCTTCTTTACATGGTATAACAGGAATTTTGAGCCTAATCANTATGATGTTTGAGTATTTGAAGACATTGGTGCCGCCTCTTCTTTACATGGTATAACAGGAATTTTGAGCCTAATCACGCCATTCAAATTAACGAAACTAGCAGAACTTCCTGTATAAATCAGAGCACAAGCTTGTGTAGCGGTTACTAAAGATTTATTCAAAGGTGAGGGTAAATAAGCTACTCCTTTACTTATTTGACAAATTATTTGTCAATTATCTAGTTTGGTTCTTGACGCCCACTTTAAGTTTACNAAGCTACTCCTTTACTTATTTGACAAATTATTTGTCAATTATCTAGTTTGGTTCTTGACGCCCACTTTAAGTTTACGTAGTTCAAAACCTTCTTTCGCAGGTTTAAAATAAATGCTGTTTATTACAGAAACCATCATTGTATGGTGTTATATATTCGCTTATACGTATAGTCAAATACACAAGATATATAGTTCGTTAATAACGTCAATTTATCAGTTTCTCGTATTTCTGCAGAGGAAACAAAGTTCTATGGACACTATAGGACAATTCTGCTGCATGTGTATATAAACATTTAAGCCAGAGAAATTAATATTTTACATTGTGGAATTATACAAGTTGGTGATTACATAGCAGAAAATATTATGAGACTATGTGAATTGCTATTCAAAAGGAAACCGAGAAAATATTCAAAAGTAGATTTCCAAGAATATAACAAATTATAAAAATAGGGACTACGATCACACAAATTACAACAACGCATGCAGGGCCCCTGAGACTGGTGGTGATGGTTGAGAAGAAATGAATATTAATGCAGAGATAAGTTACGGACCCATAATGAAGTGTAAGGGAGATATAAAGAAAGCTGAGAAATCTAAGAACACTGTAAATCTATTATATTTATGTCAACCCCAATGAGTTTGTTGATAGTCTAAGGAGTTCGATAATATTGGGAAGAGCTGTCATTCTGTCAGTGAAGAGATACATTCAATTATAAAAGAACTCGGAAATATTGGGCTTCAGGGCTTCATTGAAAGGTTATATCTCATGAAATGTGTGATGCTGTTAAGGATCGAACAAAACAATACAAAATAATGTATTGTTGAATTTTTTAAATCTCTATATTTTACTAATGGTGCGACTACTGTGTACAGTTAAGAACTTAAAAATGACCGACAGGTGGCGTTTATCTGGGTCAAACAGTCTGTAAAGTATTATGGTTGGAATGGGAGTTAACATTGGCCTACTGGGAAAGCATCTCGATCTAAGGAAGCATACTGAATACTCGCTCTATGGCCGACGTAAGAAATGAAACATTTGTGGTTTTGNAAGCATCTCGATCTAAGGAAGCATACTGAATACTCGCTCTATGGCCGACGTAAGAAATGAAACATTTGTGGTTTTGTGGGAGGAGCAGCTATATAAGGAAACGAAGTTTATGAACATGGGAAGTCTGGTATTTGTTATGGCTCTTCCCTGATATTAGAGTTAAAAGACATGTTATGTTCCGCACAGGTCTTACTTTTCAGCAGGTACTAAAGGCAAATACTACATTTGATTAAAAGCAGCAAGTATTCTCAAGTAAACGGAAGTTTAAAATGCAATTTTACTGTAAATGTAACATCTGTAGCACTTTCTGGCAGTTAAGGTAAACTATTGTGATTGGAAAGCAGTACTTTTGGTAAATAATATTTGTTTCGAAGGAGAGATAGGTTTTGAGATAGGTCCTGTAAAGAATTTCAGGGTTCACATCTCTATGCGTATTATGCTATTTGTCATTTGAGATGCTCTGGTTTAAGCTGTAGGGGTAATGCATCGATAGTGTATACCCCGCTTGTGAGGGTCCGAATGGTCTGACAAATGAGATTAATTGTAATGTTTCTCTGCCTCTACTAATATCATGCGTGCTTCTCACTGCATCTTTCGTNGTCTGACAAATGAGATTAATTGTAATGTTTCTCTGCCTCTACTAATATCATGCGTGCTTCTCACTGCATCTTTCGTTAAGCATCTGTGGACAGCTGCCAAGTCGCCCAGATCTGTTTGCAGGAATATGTAATCATACCGCGTCTTTGCATCGAATTTAGAACACGTGTGTGCCAGTGTTTCGTCGTCATACAGGGTCTTCTGCTCCATATGTATTCTGTAGACTTATTGATCTGCGACTGGGGCTCGACTAAATCTTTAACTACATTGGTAAATGTACTGAGTCCTCGAGATTAGGTTTTGACATATTTAGAGGATGTGTCTTTTTTCTACAGTGGCAGCAGAAGGGCGGGTGTTTTACGGAAATATACCAGAAAGATATATAATACAAACCTTGCTCGCAGCTCGATAGTGGGTAGAGAATGGCGAGGTTTGGGCGGCTCTAAAATTCGGGGTCCTGAGAGTCGATGAGGGTAAAGCGAGGAGAACCAGTGGTGGAGGGGAAGGGGGGGCTGAAATAGCAAGCGCAGAGGAGCAGGAGATCCCCGAGGAAACCCACCGGCCATTGGCATCGTCTCAGTTATGCTGTATATATATATACAATTTAGCGCTCGAAGTAACCTCTGTTGATGCCAAATTATGTTATGTGCTTGGCCTATGTCAGGTTTTAATAAATTAAAAAGGTGCTTCCGAACTACTACAGGCATTAGTGTAAATATCGATATTACTTAATGTTATTATGTTGGCTTATATGAAAGTATTAATTTCCTAAACATTTTTTCCAAACTCCTATATAATAACCGTTGCTTGGCTACATTAGGTATAATCTGTGAATTCTGTTTTCAAATTCGCCCAACGGAAAAAAATTATCTTATTTTCGAGACATTTATCCAGTTAATAGGAATTGCTAATGTGCGGAACTCTAATGTAAATATGCTGACCTGAACTGGATGATGCGAGGAGAGTTGTGGTGATTCCCTTCGAAGTGAATATCTTATACACGTATTATATGTGAATAGTAATGATATTTCTTGTTGGTTTGGAGATTGGCTTTATGGTAGACAAAATATATGTTCGTTGTAGATGCTCAAGATAACAAATATCTTTTGATGATGTGTATTGTTGATACTAATGGTATAATGTAAACAGTGACCAATATGTCTGTTCGATATTTGTTGGTATAGCGAATGGTATGGGTTACATGTATACATGAGACTAGCGCACATTGTACAATTAATAAGTAGTAGTATTACAGAGAGACATGCGTCACACTTAGAAAATATGAAAAGTCACTTCCTAAATAAAAAAAGCCTAGCAACATAGGTCCTTACACTTAGAACTAAAAATCAAATTTCGTTCTATAAATACTNTTCCTAAATAAAAAAAGCCTAGCAACATAGGTCCTTACACTTAGAACTAAAAATCAAATTTCGTTCTATAAATACTACTTCCGCAGAAGAGAAAGTAGTTTAATTTTCCTACATATTAGATTTACTTTGTTCACATCAGCAGACAGCAATATCAAAATTACAACCCTCTGCATGCAATACAGTTAATACAGGAAAAGAATTAATTTCAATTGAGTCCGAAGTAATTTACTATCTTCAATCTGATTCCTAAAAAATTCAATAAATTAGTCTTACATTTCTTCTAGTTTTATTCACAGAGTGCTCATTTGACAAAACAAAATTATTTCATCAGAATTCACATTTTTCTCTTGTAAATACCATCAAAATCATATAGTTATCTTAGGGACCGCGGTGGTGTTGTGGTTAGACTACTCGCCTCCCACCTAGGCGAACCNTCCTAAATAAAAAAAGCCTAGCAACATAGGTCCTTACACTTAGAACTAAAAATCAAATTTCGTTCTATAAATACTTTTTTCGCAGAAGAGAAAGTAATTTAATTTTCCTACATATTTGATTTACTTTCTTCACATCAGCAGACAGCAATATCAAAATTACAATCCTCTGCATGCAATACAGTTAATACCAAAATACAGGAAAAGAATTAATTTCAATTGAGTCCGAAGTAATTTACTATCTTCAATCTGATTCCTAAAAAATGCAATAAATTAGTCTTACATTTCTTCTAGTTTTATTCACAGAGTGCTCATTTGACAAAACAAAATTATTTCATCAGAATTCACATTTTTCTCTTGTAAATAGCATCAAAATCATATAGTTATCTTAGGGACCGCGGTGGTGTTGTGGTTAGACTACTCGCCTCCCACCTAGGCGAACCGCGTTCAATTCCCGGATTCCCGGGGTCACTCCCGGATTTTAGCGCGTGGGAATCTTGCCGGACGTTTTTTGGGGATCTCCCGTTTCCCTCGTCTTTTAATTCCGGCCCTGCTCGATCCATACTTGCCATCATTTACGCAAGGCCTCGCCCAAATCTCTTCACTCACTCGCTCATGGAAATCCTAACCATCAGGTGTACTGAACATGCATGTGCATTTACTTAAAGTTATTAAGACATCACAGATTACAAATATTTGAATATATCNTCAGGTGTACTGAACATGCATGTGCATTTACTTAAAGTTATTAAGACATCACAGATTACAAATATTTGAATATATCGAGACTATACATAAATACACATTATAAACATAAAATATTTTTATTCGATGCTAAAATCGACCAAAATTAGTGGCATTGAGCTTGGCTCTGAGAGCACAATATTAACATAGGTTATAGAAATAAATAACACAGGAATAATTTTCATACAAGCTTGTTTTTACTGACATTGGGGGAAAACGCATTTACAAAATTAATTTTATACACTAAACATATTTTTCATCTCCCAAAACAAATCAAATTTCATTGCGGTGGATCAGGCTCGGTGAGTGAGTGAGTGAAAATATTTGAGCCACTCATAACATCGACGTGTAGAGCAGATATCAAGCTTGATAATTCAGGCTTGGTAATTCATTACTATTTGGTAGAGCAGTTCCTCAGGTGAACATTCAATCCACTTTTGTTCCCATATGCCACACCGCATTTATCACATTGATAAATATTGTTTNGTTCCTCAGGTGAACATTCAATCCACTTTTGTTCCCATATGCCACACCGCATTTATCACATTGATAAATATTGTTTGATGATCCGAATAAACAGTTAGTAGCTTCATGTCGTCTGGTAATGTCGCTTCTTGTGAACATCTTGCCACAATACTTGCGCTCATTACCTCATCTGTGACATGGACTGCCATCATTCGCNTGTCGCTTCTTGTGAACATCTTGCCACAATACTTGCGCTCATTACCTCATCTGTGACATGGACTGCCATCATTCGCCGGCATTTGCGAAGCTCGATGATACCTCCATGTCCTTAACCACCGTTTCCAGATTCATATTGAAACACGATCGCAATAGATGAATCTGGTCGTGACGATTTGCTTACCATCATATACGTCAACAAATTGTCAACCTTCAAACATTTGGTGTGCTGTAGACACTTTATGTTTAACAGCTTGAAGGAGCTTGTGCTGGCTGCCTCAGGTGCATGGTAGATGTCTGCTGGTAATGTAGCTGCCAACATTATGATTGTTTGGCTGTAATATGGGACCCAAACTTAAGGTAGATCGCTGTCTAGCCTGCGGAATCGTTTTTCAGACCGCCCATCTTCTATACAGCAGTCCATCTTTCAATGTTGGATACACCATTATATCATTGTTGCCGCAGAACTCTCCTGATGAGCCTTAGACAGGCTTCTAGAATGTGGTTTGTATGTAACACTGTAGGCATGGGCGACAGTCGAGAATTTTTTCGTTCTGCTGGAGTTAAGCTGGTAGGTGATTATATACAAATTGAAATTAGTACTGTGCATACACGAGAAGGATTTTATTTCGAAAAGTATGTGAGCTTAGTATCTTTATCGAGTACTGAAAGTGATTTAAGCTTCTTATATATTATGATAATAGATACAATTTTCTGGCCGCCCTCGGTGAGAAAAATAAGTTTTGGATCCTTTTCACTGGTGCAAGCTGCTGTTAATATACCTACAATGGGTGGGGTGGAAGAGAAATAACACAATACATTTGCAGCATTAGATCTATGATAAGATAATCGCCTCATATTTTCCACACTCTACATTCAATGGCCTATTTAAAATAAAAAAACAGAAAATACCTTGTGTGGAGTCATCCCTGTGTGTGGAGTCGACACTAAATGGAATCAACCCTGTGTGTAGTCAACCCTTTGTGGTCTTAACATGCGTGTAGTCAACCCTGTGTGGAGTCAACCCCTCATAGAAGCTTCCCTGTGAGGAGCCTTCCCTATGTGGAGTCAATCTGCGTGGAGTCAATCCATATTGAGTCAACATCATGTACAGCCTAACCCATGTAAAGTCGACCCTGTAAGGAGTCAATCCATGTGGTGTCAATCCCATCTGGAGTCTGCCCTGTGTGAAGTCTTTGCTGTGTTGAGTCAATCCATTTGGTGTCAATCCCATGGGTGGTCTGACCTGAGTGGATTCTACCATATGTGGAGTCATCCCATTTGGATTCAATTACATGTGGAGTTAGCCCCACATGGAGTCGGTCGCATGAGGTGTCGCCTATGTAATGTAAATATAGTGTAAGTAGCTGGTCTCGTTGTCGATATGGTCTTCTTGATAAATTGCGAGATGTAGTTGTTATGTTGGGTGGATTTCATGTATGCTTTTGTTAGTAAGGTCTATTATTGGTAACTACAAATGGCATTTTAATGTGTATAATGGTACTCATTGTCTGGTCTGCATATTTGAATTAAGGTTGACACTATAACTGACATAAGAGTTTTCCTTAGACTGTATGGTTGGTCAGTACATTGGGTGGCATGTTTTTTTAGTATATTTGACTAGTGATGGTCGGTAATATCGTTATGGCAGACGGTATGAGAGGCAGGTATGTTTTTGTTATGATGTTATACCAGTGTGGAACTGCACGGTTTCTTGGCATATATGAGGTATGCTTGATCTATGATGCATGGTTAGTGTAAGGTCGGCCGTATTACTTGCGATCTGGGTTTGATTTTTCTTTGCATAATGGTTTCGAAACGGTAGTTGGCTTTTTGTGTAGAAGGTTTTGTATCATAATGGACTTCATAAGCTTCTTCGGACTTGGTTTGACGGATTTGGAGGAGGGGGGGTGGGGGGTGTTCGTGTCTAACTTACAATCCGATTTTGGTGCAAATTAAGTTATCAATGCTCATAAATGAGCTTAATACATAACGTAGCATTCCGATCAGTATGGGGATTCAAGGCGATCCAGGGTAACTGTCAAGGTTAAAGAAAACTAACACTAATATATGCAATGTTTGTGTGTTGGTGTCCCACAGGTTTGAATCACTGACCAAACAGCCTTGATCTCATAAATCAAAGAGCATTGTATCTGTCTTGTTGATTCGATATCTTTGTGTATAAATAAAATAATTCAAGAAAATTTTTCAATCCCCTTTTATCCCCCCACCCAGTTTTAGGTGAGAAGGCGATTTCTGAAGTAACTTTGGTTTAAAATGGAAAATTTTGACAGTCATGGCATAATTAAATATGCCCACCACACGAGGTCATTGGCCCACTCCTCAGTTCCTGTCCCACTTGCTCTGTCCCAGATAGAGGAAAACAATATATTATTATAATATATATATATAATTTAATAAATTTAATAAAATGTTTGACATATTATGAATAAGATTTAAGTCAACAGCACTAACATAAAGAAATTAAATGTGGAGTGGAGTGAAGAAGTTTGGGCAGTGAACTAGGAAACTAGATGCTAAGGTGGTACAAATTGGATTCCGTTGCATAGTGATAGTTAGGTAGAAGAGCAAAGGAGGTGAATCACCGAAGCTTCAGCCACAGAGCAGTTAAGTACACATAAGCGAAATGGAGTAGCAGTTCTCTTGATTAATGGGACCTCAATCGCTCATTGAGCTCAAAAGTTCTATACATGGGCTGTTAACACTAATGCGCAGGTGAACTGTATAATAACGCGTATTAAAACGAAAACAGTAGTGTGCACTATAGTACAGCTCACCGGTCGGCCATATTGGTGCGACTTCTATTGAAATGCACAACAAGCGCTGGATGCGCGGACAGTCGTGCGGGAAATTCAAATTAAATGTTCGAAATTGGCCAAAGTCACACAAATATATAGACACACTGAACCAGATGTTTAAAAATAAAATCCTATTCATACATGCTCCAAGACCCTGCCCACCTTGAAATGGCCATATTTCAATATCATTAAAATGGAAGGAGGCACAGTTTAACTACAGGGATAACTACATTCCCTTACTGGGTATGAAGCTCTGACATGTGCACCACTCCATCAGAACTGGGAAACACCTTCGCTACTATACCCAGCCACCATTGCCTGGGTGGTACATTGGAATCTTAAACTAGAGCAAAAATTCCCTATTTCATGTTGGTATCTTGTTTTGTCCATTTCTCTCTTGGTTGAAACTATTTGAGATACACCATGTACCACCACTTCCAAATGGACTGAGTAATTCGATTCAACATACCCAAACGAAAAAGTGTGTACACAGGTGTACTTGCCAGGTCGTCATTAAGCAGCAGCTGTGAAGGGCCAAGTGTTAGGAAAGGGCTCAGGTTCATTGGAGTGGTCTCTATGCCCATGTGAGGTTCTTGCTAATGTTCCATACTATCCTGTATTTGCAACGCATATCAATGAGCAACACGATAATGAAATTCAGAGTCAAATTTTGAATTTTGTATTGCACGGTTTGCACACAGACCTCCCGATTACAGTATATAGAATCACAAGAACACAGTGTTCGTGAATGATCACTGCTATTGGGAGCTAGTCACCAACCGTCCTAGACATACATTTTTCGGAAATACTCTGGAGGAAAATAGCACAGGCCTGGTATTCGGGATAAAAGGAGCGTGTTTGACAGAGAGCTGCGTAGTTATGACGGACTGCACAGGCCGCTGGACCAGAAAAGAAAAACTATTCGCCAAGTCTGTGCAGTCCTGGAGTGCGCAGGCTGACATGAGCGTGTGATCCCTCGCGTCAGTTTAGTTCAAGCAGCTTGGAGAAACATGTCTCGCGAAGAGAATTCATCACAATACAAATATGAGCTATCCTTTTTTTGTGGTCAGAGGTAAATATAACTACAATACGATATCAAATAAGTGGTCTATATTTAGTTAATATTTTGTAGTTCGCTGAACCAAATGCCACAATACCCAATTGTAAAACAATATACGAAATCGTCTGATAATGCTATCGTGAACTGAACACAAACGGAAATGGCTTTCGGGGGATTACGAATTGAGGCTGACTAGACCCCTAAGTCCAGGCTTGCTCAGTTTATCCTGAAAGGATTTCCCCGAAGGCGAAACCTGCACAGCTTTATTTACAGAATTTTGGAACCTTGCGGGGGACCATTTAGCGTGCACGGCCACAACAGACTATTGGAGAACAGTTTGCCTGCAAGTGTGGTGGGTTGAAGACCACGCGCCACTTATTAGCCTTTGAATAGTGNGCAGTTTATCCTGAAAGGATTTCCCCGAAGGCCAAACCTGCACATCTTTATTTACAGAATTTTGGAACCTTGCGGGGGACCATTTAGCGTGCACGGCCACAACAGACTATTGGAGAACAGTTTGCCTGCAAGTGTGGTGGGTTGAAGACCACGCGCCACTTATTAGCCTTTGAATAGTGACTGAGAAGGTTTCCCTGAAATTCCTGGTATTTACACATCTCGTCTCTAAGCACGACTGGGTGGCTGAAATTAGATAGTGTGTGTGTAATTCAGTTCCCGAGTGGAGTAACACAATTCAACCGCGCCACAGCACTGGCTAGTCCCTCCTAATGGCATATTTTGACCTTAACTGCACGCCATGGTGATAACAGCTCATATTAGATTTGTCTGTGAGTCCGTGGTGGCAACGAAAAGGCTTTTAAAAGGAGAAAATGGGTGGTACTGATGATGGCAGATGGTGATCTTAAAAAACTGGCAGTGACACTACTAGGGTCAACTGTATTCGTGATGTTTGTGTTGAGAGTAGTAATGTTGGTGGCAATAATAATGGTAGCGCCAGTGGTTGCCGCAACATTTTCGTGGTAATAGTAAATTCCTCACAGTTGGGGGAATATTAGTAGGGGTAAAACTAATTGCTGTATAGATGGCAGCAGTTGTGATTGCTGGTAGATGCAGCAGTAATGCTGGGCTGGAGGCAGCAGTGGATAGACTGGTTTGGGGCGGTGATGGTAGTAGTAGAACTCGCTGTAATTTCTGAGGATATAGTGGTGCTTGCAGTAGTAATATTTACGAAAATGGTAACAGAAGTAGCAGTGTTATTCACAGCGATTATGGGAATAGTGGTAACAGTAGTAATAAAATATGTGTTGAGAGAAATCGCCAGTGCTTAACAATGAAGGTTTCCAGAGCTCTTATATGTTAGGCGTGGTAGTAATGTAGCAATGACGAATTGCAAGGTTCGAGGAAATATGAGTAACAATAAGAAAGCTCTCAAGCCGATGCAAGGGCCGCCTCATTTCAGACATGCGGGAATGGCAGAGATTGGGGTTCTCACTGACAGTGTGGGAGGGCAGTTGGCAGTCAGTGGTAGGACNTAGTAGTAATAAAATATGTGTTGAGAGAAATTGCCAGTGCTTAACAATGAAGGTTTCCAGAGCTCCTATATGTTAGGCGAGGTAGTAATGTAGCAATGACGAATTGCAAGGTTCGAGGAAATATGAGTAACAATAAGAAAGCTCTCAAGCCGATGCNGGTAGTAATGTAGCAATGACGAATTGCAAGGTTCGAGGAAATATGAGTAACAATAAGAAAGCTCTCAAGCCGATGCAAGGGCCGCCTCATTTCAGACATGCGGGAATGGCAGAGATTGGGGTTCTCACTGACAGTGTGGGAGGGCAGTTGGCAGTCAGTGGTAGGACTGATAGGTGGATGGTAGCAGGGAGAGGTGAAATGGCAGGAATGGGTTTCTGACTGACGGTGTGGGGGGGCAGTGGGCAGACGCACCTATGAGCATGTCGGTGGCGGCGAGCGAGGCGATGAAGTAGTTGCTGGGCTGGCGGATGGCGCGGTCGACGATGAAGGCGAGCAGCACGAGGATGTTCCCGCCGATGGTGAGCACGATGCAGATGGCGAGGCAGAGCGCGATGAGCACGGTCTGCCAGAGCTCGAAGGGTGGCAGCACGGGGCCGAGGACGGGCGGGCCCGGCGCCGTCGACTGCAGTTCGACGTCGGGCAAGGCGGAGGCGTTGGCGAAGGACGTGTTGCCGCCCAGCCAGTCGTCCCAGGGCGGGTCCGGGACCCACAGTGGCCTCGCCGAGCTGCCATTGCCCACCTCCAGGCACTCCACGCCCTGGTACACGATCCGACACAGCCGCTCCCTGCGCCGTAGTTTCCTGCACATGCGCACACCACACCCTCACCTACATGCACTACTACATTCGTCCATTCATAACTCATGCACACTCTTAATATACGGGCACCAGTCGTATGGGATCTTGGTACTCTCTCAAGTTTTCACCCTAGATAGTACTAGAAAAAGGACTGCCAATTGCGATCACAACNGTATGGGATCTTGGTACTCTCTCAAGTTTTCACCCTAGATAGTACTAGAAAAAGGACTGCCAATTGCGATCACAATTTAACGCACCGTCTACCGTCTCTACAGCAAATTACACTGTTGCTGCCACAGTACAGTTCCTTGAAACTTACAGACTTACTTTAAATTATTTCAGTTGTTGCACCTAAGAAATGTTTGGGCAATGTGCTGTACTTTAACACAGAGCACTCGTTACATTATAAGAGAAAAAAAGCTGTAAATGTTGTGTTTGACTGTATTAATATGAACAACACATAAACAGAAACAGTTTAGGAGCAGGCCTTAGTTACCATAATCTAAAGTTAATAACAATAAATACATATTTAGGGAAATATCGAAGTACTTCAGAGATGTCCAGTTATATTTATTAAGCCCTATAAATTTAGGGTCACTGGGTAAAAATCTAAAAGAAAATTAAAATATATGTCAAAGAAAAGGTAAATAAACAAAGAATTAAGATAAAAATAAAGAATCTAATTATGTAATGTGCTTAGATGCAAATAATTTATATGGATGGACACTTTAAGAATTTTATATATTTTGGAAGTTGATTTTAAATATCAAAGAAAATTGCATTCCAAGCATAAAGATTGTCCCCTAGCTCCAGAAAGAAGTAATAAATTATCAACAACTCTAGAAAATAAACAGAACCATATTTTACACTATAGGACATTGAAATTATGCATTGAACATTTATGAAGTTAAATTTTCACAAAGTGAAAAATTAAAACTATGAAATGGGCTTCAAAAGTACATTGATCTCAATAGACAAATGATGACAAGAGTACAAATTATTTTGAAAATGACTTTTATAAGTCCATGTATAATTATGTTTACTGCAAAACTATGGAAAGGTTAAGAAAAAGAGTACACATAAATTAATGAATTATGTTATAATGTTGATGAAATAAATCTATAAACCTATTCATGACCGATCAACTATTTTTACTGAAAATGTACATATTATTCATATGAATGAAACAAAATAAAATTTAACATTCCATTTTATGTACGAATGTCGGTTTCAAAAATATCAAAGTTATTCATGTATAATTTTCACTAGAAAATAAATAAACTAAAATTACGGTGAAAATATTTAATTATGTTATCAATATAATTATTCTTTAGTATGCAAAATCAAAACTGATGATTTAACTTACATATAAAATACAATATAAATTAATATGATACAAGAGATTATCAAAGAAATGATTGATATAATATGCCATAAGTGAACCAAAAGCTTATTGTTAGTACTAAATATAAAAATAATGTTAATATTTGCTAAAATGTATGCGTTCAAAGTTGGTGAAAAAAAGTAAAAAGTGAAAAGGAGTTTAAAAAATCAGTTGTTAAAAATGAGATAACATTTTATGATTAGAGAAATAACATAATCTGAAAAATGAATCTAATAAGAACCTACTGGCATTAAGTTTATACAGTTCGGGTGTATAAAATACCTTTAAATTACGAAGAGGATAAAATAATAAGTTTGGAAAATGAAATACATACATTACCATATAGTTACAGATATGAATCAGACGAAGCAGATAAAGATTTAAAGAGTAAATAGGATGTAAATAAAACAGTTTAACTAAATAGTATATAAAATAAAATAGATCTATATTATACATACTCAATAATTATAAAGTTTATGTAGAAGATGATATAGAATATATAGAAACAATCTAGGAGGTAAATAATACATTGAATTTTAATACACTGTTAAATAGAATGAATAATTTTTAAGATAACGGCGAATATGAACCGGATGTAGATAATAAATAATGTAACGAGATAATATATAGCAAGTTAAATAAGATGGATTTATTGGTAAGTGCACTGAATAATTGTGAAGATGGAGATAAAACTACGTAGAAATAAAATAATAATGTAAATAATAATCTAGTATAAGATAGCTAATATAAATAACGTATTTAAATACATATTTTGTGTAAAATTTATTTTAATAAGTATCTTTTTGTTTTTAAAATTATTTTAATTTCAACACCATTAAAATAAATTAAATTTCCATTTTCATCTCTGATTTATAAGACTTCATGGTGATATCTTTCATTATTCATTTTATAAAATAAAGGATAGGCAGGTTTATAAACAATAGAATCCTTAAAAACAAATGCTGTTTTCGGTTCAAAGAAAGCTATAAGTGATTAGATACATCATATTTATTAATCATTCCATTGCCCAGAGAGCAATGATCACATATGGTGTTTATTTCAATGACCACATATGGTGTTTATTGCAATGAAAACGTATAGTATTTATTGCAATTATCATATATGGTGTTTATTGTAATGAACACATATGGTGTTTATTTCAATGAACACATATGGCGNCATCACGTGCTGGCGCCTCACGCTGCAGAGCAGAATCAATACCTACTTCCAAACTTCAGCATTTGGCAGGTATCATGGTGTTTATTGCAATGAACACATATGGTGTTTATTGCAATGAACACGTATGGTATTTATTGCAATTATCATATATGGTGTTTATTGAAATGATCACATGTGGTGCTTATTGCAATGAACACATGTGGTGTTTATTGCAATGATCACATGTGGTGTTTATTGCAATGAACAGGTATGGCATTTATTGCAATTATCATATATGGTGTTTATTGCAATGAACACATATGGTGTTTATTGCAATGAACACATGTGGTGTTTATTGCAATGAACACATGTGGTGTTTATTGCAATGATCACATGTGGTGTTTATTGCAATGAATACGTATTGCGTTTATTAAANCACATATTGCGTTTATTACAATGAACACATATGGTGTTTGTTGAGTTGAAATTAGGTAGTTTAGTATCTATAATAATTTTAACTTTTCTTATGATAGTATTTTTTTTCAATAGTTAGCATATTTGGTAATCTAAGATCAAACTGAATGTCGAATTTGGATTTAACTCTTATTCTATTTCCTATATTGTCTGGTGATAATTCTATGTCACTAGTCAAAAGTTTTCAAATGAATTTATTGTTCCTTTCAGTAAATTAATATCACATTGACCTATAGTAATAATAATTTTCTGGTTTGTATAAGTTATTATTGAATTGTTATTACCTATTATGGGAATTAAATATGTTGAACGAGACCTAATCAACACAACAGAGAGATTGTTATCGCTAATATCTTAGTTTATTTTCTTCTTTAAAACCGAACTATTGTTTGTTAACTTAAATATCTTACTATTCATTTGTGTACAAAAATGACATATATTGAATGAAAATTGATTCTGTTGTTGATTTTATTATTGCTGAAAAAAAAAAATCAATAAATAAATAGGAAGGTGAACTATTGCCTGACAACGTAAAATCTTCAACTGTTTGTCCATCAAACAGCGGAAAACTAATTGAATGATACATTTTATACAAAAAAAACAGTTAATATTTAATAAATNCATTTGTGTACAAAAATGACATATATTGAATGAAAATTGATTCTGTTGTTGATTTTATTATTGCTGAAAAAAAAATCAATAAATAAATAGGAAGGTGAACTATTGCCTGACAACGTAAAATCTTCAAATGTTTGTCCATCAAACAGCGGAAAACTAATTGAATGATACATTTTATACAAAAAAAACAGTTAATATTTAATAAATTATAGGTTTTCTCAAAATTTTTCAACCAACCAAAATATACATAATTACAAAATTATTTTTTTTTCGTGTCCAAATATTAAAATAACAAATTGGTTAACTTTGCATTCAATAATAAGTGGAAACGGTCCATTTAGATGTATGTGAATGGAATACTTTAGTTATATTTGAAGACATAATTTTAGATAACCAATATATTATAATACATTGTTTTACTAGAGGAAAACACAACAAAAATGATTGATTTCATTTAGTTCAATTAAAGTCAAAAGTACTAAACAGCCAGTAAGAGGTAACACAAACGTTTTGTGTATTTTCCGGCAGGATGATGCAAATTTAAAGCACATATAAAATGCTATTATTGATGTGATATGAGTTCTGAACATTCAAAGAAATGTGTTCGAAGTTTTGGGTATTTATTTGGTAATATTACTGTAGACATGAATAGGAACTGTGTTGAAGGTAATTACAAAGAAAAGATCCAATACTTCATATAATTTAGGATTATTGTATGAACAACAGAATGAATAGTTGTATGAATTGTCGTATCAACGTTACATTTTGTATAAACAGTTGTAGAAATGGTTGCCAAATTTTAAGTCTGAATATTAATAAAACATTTAAAATATAAAGGCTTTCTTACAGGGACCCTTGAAATTCAATGAAGAATATTCTAAACTAAAGAGTAAAAAAAAACTGGTACACCTGCCTAATGTCTTGTA
>NQII01003704.1:165833-240152 GCA_002778355.1 Clitarchus hookeri
GTATGCAGGAGGCAATTCACACCATGAATCCTGCAGGGCAGTCCACAAATCCAATCTGCGCTAATTTGAGAAAGGGTTGCATGTCTGTCACGTTCAATGATTCTCGTCAGTCGTCGTTTGATCCGTTCTTTCACGATATTTTTCCGGCCCCAGCGATGTCGAAGATTTGATGTTTTACTGGATTCCCGATATTCACGGTACACTCGTGAAATGGTCGTACGCGAACATCCAAATGTTATCGCTACCTCGGAGATGCTATGTCTCATTTCTCGTGCGCCGACTATAACACCACGTTCAAACTCACTTAAATCTTGATAACCTGCCATTGTAGCTGCAGTAACCGATCTAGCTGCCGACCGCATCGAGTTACTCTGATTGGTTCCATACCTCTGTTATTTGCATATGCACGCCTATACCAGTTTTTTTTGGCTCTTCAGTATATATTAACAATGAATCGAGCTTATATTGATATATTTTATCATTTGATAACGAAGAAGCATATACATTTAAAAAATGGGTAACTAGTTCAATTAATAAGTATGTTGAGTATAAATTACAAATAAAAAATGTAATACATACAAATTTCTAAAAAATATCGAATATCAGTTTTAGCCCTTTTAACTAATAATTTTTTGCTTATGTACATGGAATTGATTGTGAATATGAAAAATCGATATGATGAAGCAGATATAACGAATATACATTTAAATATATTTCAATTAATCAATAAAACTAATTATTGGTCAAGTTTAGGAAATTTGTTTAAATCTATTTGGTACCAATGTATAATAGAGATATATTTAAAGTAACGACTTTATATATTTTATACATTATGGTTTAAACAATTCAGTGCCTTGGGAAGAGGGGTCAATGCATTTTAGAAGAAACAAGAAGTTACTGATAACTAATGAGCCTACTTTACTCTAAATGGGTGCAAATAAATTTTAGTGAAATTTTTGACGTCTGATTGACANCTGATAACTAATGAGCCTACTTTACTCTAAATGGGTGCAAATAAATTTTAGTGAAATTTTTGACGTCTGATTGACAGCAATATCATTAGAAATTAAACCAGAAACATGTGAAACAGTACCAAGACAATTGAAATATACACGAGTGACTTACGCAGGATTCGAATTCAGAAAAACTGGTAAACTTAAGGTATCGTGTAATCATCTGCATCGTGGAGGTAGGATTCGGAGCATCAACTTCTGATGTAGTCAGTTGAATGTTTTGAATGATATAGTTCACTAACCTGAAATAAGTGTCTGAATATAAGTTTACATGGTATACCATAACGCTACTTGTGTCAAAAATTTGGTTAAAATCGGTTGATTGGTCTATGATACATGGCATAAAACATTAATTTTTAACAGCGATATCTTACAAAAACTGCCTAAAAAAGTTTTTGTATAGGATGTTCCTAATATATACTATCTTCATAAAAATTTTAATTGAATTTGGTTTTATTTTAAATATATATGCCAAACATATAGAAATATATATCTGACCACCATTTAGAAAATCAATGTTTGCTCCTATTTAAATCACATAACTTTAGATGGCCTTCTGTAATTGTGCAAAATGCTTGTGGAAATTAGTTCAATTGTCCCGGAAATATGGCAAAATGTTCCATTTACTAACATGGCTCTATTTTCAAAATAAATCAGGCAAAAGAGGATTTCTGTATGCATAAATAATGCTTCTAGTAATACTGCTTTCGTACAAAATTTAGTTGAATTTTGTAGAAACGTTTCACAGGTATATCAAATTAACCATATTTATTTATATAAACCTCATTAAATCATGCCTGCCGCACATGACACGTGTTAATTTACATACACTACTGTAGCAATACTTGCGTGGAATTTTTGTATGAATAGTTTGAATGATCCTCGAGATATGACGTACATTGTTCATGTGATGATATTAATAAATAGAGGACCAAAGGTTAATGTATTATCATATACGATGATTGTCATAGATACAATATGCAAAGTTAAATGTATCTATGTTTCACAGTTTTGTAGGTATAGCACACTAAGCTTAAATATTTGTATAGGTGCCATTCGGAATATATAAGGCTTTAACACCCATCAACACATACATTAATATTGTCTACCGCAGNTATTTGTATAGGTGCCATTCGGAATATATAAGGCTTTAACACCCATCAACACATACATTAATATTGTCTACCGCAGTACAACATCTTCGCAAAATTTGAAAGAAGTCGGTTGTTTGCTACACGAGATACGATATAAAAATTGTATTATTTCATGTATGGGTATCTTACAAAATTGCAAATAAATTAGGCTTTGCACAGACAATTTTGATGGATATAATTCATAATGTTAGCGTACAAAGTTAGGTTCACAAACATTGTAACCGGCATGCACACCGACTCCCGGCATCTCTTGCTCGTCAAACGACGCCATTTGCATTGGTATTGTTGTAGTGTGCTGTTTACGGTGTCAGTTCAAAATGTTTAAAACAATTGATCAGCCCGCCGACTGTGCAATATGGTCAGTGATTCTGTTTTTGACATCAAGGAACGTTTCAGCAGCGGAAGTTCATCGACATATAAGTCAAGTGTATGACCGCAATGCGATGAATGACAGCAAAGTGCGTAAGTGGGTGAGAGCTTTCAAGGACGGACGGGAAAATGTCCATGATGAACATCGATCAGGCGGACCATCAGTGATCACAGAAGATTTGGTCAAAGTCGTGGACGAAAAGATTCGTGAAGACCGGCGATTCACAATTTCAACTTAAAGATTGGAATTTGCGAATGTGGGTAGAACAACTTTGCACAAAATTGTCACTGAAAATTTGCAATTTCACAAATTGTGCGCACGTTGGGTTCCCAGGCTGCTTACTGAGGAACACCAAATGAAAATAATGGCTTGTGGTCTTGATTATTTGGACTGATATCATAAGGAAGGTGATCAATTTTTAGAGACAATTGTCACAGGGGACGAGACGTGGGTTTCTCACATGACCCCTGAGTCTAAACTTCAGTCAATGGAATGGCGTCACCCGACATCACTATTCAAAATCAAGGCCAAGCGGACAATCTCAACACACAAGGTTATGGCAACCGTGTTTTGGGATAGACATGGAGTCTTGTTATTTGAGTTTATGCAGCAAGGGACAACAATCAATGCAGCCGCTTACTGCGCTACCCTGACTAAACTTCGACGTGCAATACACAATAAGCGACGTGGCCTTCTGACGTCTGGAGTTTTGTTGCTGCATGACAATGCCAGACCCCATTCTGCCATTCACACCCAAATCTGATCAGATCTTTTGGATGTGAACAGATTGACCACCCACCGTACAGTCCAGACTTGGCGCCGAGCGTTTTTCACTTGTTCCGCTACCTAAAGGCTTGCCTTTAGGTAGGCAAGCGCTTCGCCACAGATGACGAGGCGAAATAAGCAGTTACAGACTGGTTATCCTCACAGGCGGCAGATGTCTATGACTTAGGCATACAAAAGCTTATATAACGTTATGACAAATGTTTAAACAAATATGGAAACTATGTAGAAAAATAGAGAAACGTGTAAAGAATTAAATAAAAAATGTTTTTTGAAAAAATCTGTAATGGTTTATGTTTTATAAGAAATCGGACCTTACTTTCCGAATAACCCTCGTATATACGTATGTATACATGTATAGACACACTTATGTATATAGTTTATAGTATATGTCCTAAGTGAGGTATTTTATATTTTTAAATACACTCAAAAATTACGATTTGTAAATAAAAATGGTAAATATTTAAGAAATATAACTTCGTACTTTTTAATTTGAAAATAAGAAATTTTTTGGGTGAATTTAAAGATGTAAAACGTTGGGCTGAGGCCTACCATGTACATACTACTCCTGAGTATGATACCTATTGTACCAGTCGCTATAGCTATTCTCCCTTTCATTCACAACTTTCAAGTGATTCCCCACCTGAACTGCGTGCTGGCTGGTAGATATGCNCTATAGCTATTCTCCCTTTCATTCACAACTTTCAAGTGATTCCCCACCTGAACTGCGTGCTGGCTGGTAGATATGCCGACTGCACTGCTCACTGTAGTTGGCAGCAGTGTGGGTAGAGTACTTCCTTGTTTTGACGTAATTGTCGAAAGCACGAGTATTAAAAGCATGGATTTACTATTGTGGACATAACATTTATTTAATATACTCCATTATGATTTATGCCCATAGAGAGTAAGAGATATTATGTCAGTAACGTATTGGTAGTCCTTAAAACATGACGGATACACTTATATTACTTCTACGATAAAGTCATGGTGTTCCAGAAAATATTGATTTTACATATACTGTAACGAGACAAAATGGGTATTAAAGTATCCTCCAAGAAGAGCTTAACAAAAGTAGCCTCTAACAACCTTGAGGCGCGTGCAACTACACGTGGTCGCAGCCTCGCTTGTTGTCATTAGAGACATCTTGAACGCAGAGGACAGCTGCGCTGGGTTGTTCAACTGTCGACGATCGTCCACTTATGTCGCTAAATTGACTTGGTATCGCCAGTGAAGCAGGTGCTCCGTCGCTTGTTTCTCGAGTGTGGCTAATGATTATGTGCAGTGGTGTACATACGTACAGCTTTAGGCAGGCATCATGACTCACCCTGACGAGCAACACTCACCTGTNATTATGTGCAGTGGTGTACATACGTACAGCTTTAGGCAGGCATCATGACTCACCCTGACGAGCAACACTCACCTGTCATCTGTTCACAAATGACTGACTCGCTATCAGTGGCTTCACAACAATTAACCATGTTTCCAGAAAGTTCTAATTTTGTAAATGTTATTAGTTGAGTGTAGGTATTAATTGTTAGTCCTCCTCTTATGACTTCGCTGTCGAAGAGACGCATATCCCTACCTACATGCCTTGATTGTCAGAGTAAATAAGAAAGATACTAAAATCTGTTATTTATCAGTGGGCGTGGTCTCTTTTCTTTAATTACGTTATCAAAATATGTGTTTCTGGACAGTTTAAAAATACCAATATGCATATTTATCTAAAATAAATGAAAGGCTACGTAAAACGTTAAAGTTGCACTCAGTTTTATTAAAATTTCCAACATTAAGATAATAAAGAGAATAAAAAATTTTGCTCTAATCAAGAAGCTAAAAATATAAGTATACAAAATTAAAGAGATCCAATTATCTAACAATTAACTAAATTTGCCAAAATTTTGTAGAGATTTAATTACCTGCCTTGTTTTACTGGTATCTGAGATATTGTAAAAAAAACGCTGTATTACTCAGTTAACCAGGTTATAAAATATAATAAAGACTTTAAAATACCCAGAGCTGGAAATTTTCATAAGGCACGATACGAAATTTACTTTAAATTCCGCTACCAAGATACGACTGTATTTTTAACTTTCTCGCATTAACCTTTGTTTGCAACTTAGACCAACTCTCTCTAAATTAGTTTTCAAGATTTCAATTTCTTTTACTCTTTTCCCAATTTTCTTTATTAAAAATTATTACAGGAAATGAATTGCTAAAAGAAAAGCCAAAATCAAGTTTAAAAATTGCAGGNATTATGTGCAGTGGTGTACATACGTACAGCTTTAGGCAGGCATCATGACTCACCCTGACGAGCAACACTCACCTGCCATCTGTTCACAAATGACTGACTCGCTATCAGTGGCTTCACAACAATTAACCATGTTTCCAGAAAGTTCTAATTTTATAAATGTTATTAGTTGAGTGTAGGTATTAATTGTTAGTCCTCCTCTTATGACTTCGCTGTCGAAGAGACGCATATCCCTACCTACATGCCTTGATTGTCAGAGTAAATAAGAAAGATACTAAAATCTGTTATTTATCAGTGGGCGTGGTCTCTTTTCTTTAATTACGTTATCAAAATATGTGTTTCTGGACAGTTTAAAAATACCAATATGCATATTTATCTAAAATAAATGAAAGGCTACGTAAAACGTTAAAGTTGCACTCAGTTTTATTAAAATTTCCAACATTAAGATAATAAAGAGAATAAAAAATTTTGCTCTAATCAAGAAGCTAAAAATATAAGTATACAAAATTAAAGAGATCCAATTATCTAACAATTAACTAAATTTGCCAAAATTTTGTAGAGATTTAATTACCTGCCTTGTTTTACTGGTATCTGAGATATTGTAAAAAAAACGCTGTATTACTCAGTTAACCAGGTTATAAAATATAATAAAGACTTTAAAGTACCCAGAGCTGGAAATTTTCATAAGGGAACGATACGAAATTTACTTTAAATTCCGCTACCAAGATACGACTGTATTTTTAACTTTCTCGTATTAACCTTTGTTTGCAACTTAGACCAACTCTCTCTAAATTAGTTTTCAAGATTTCAATTTCTTTTACTCTTTTCCAAATTTTCTTTATTAAAAATTATTACAGGAAATGAATTGCTAAAAGAAAAGCCAAAATCAAGTTTAAAAATTGCAGGGAATTTTCTAAAACAAAGTATTTCGACAATATGCAGACAGAAAACATATGAAACCAAAAAATTCCCTTGTTGGTAAATTTTTGGGGAAACTAAATAAAATTTGGTGAGAATTTCTGGAGACAAAATAAAGTTCATTACTATCCAAGATAATTACACTATGCGATTGATTTCTTAGACGTAGACGAAATAAAAATTATAATATAATTAAAAACCCCATACACGGAAATGCATGCGTTCATCCTGAGAGTAACTGTACAACGATCACGCAGTGCCTGCCAATAAGGAATGATGTGCATGGAGACTCGTGTTGGTTGTGTTTCTGGAAGGCAACACAACANGCATGCGTTCATCCTGAGAGTAACTGTACAACGCATCACGCAGTGCCTGCCAATAAGGAATGATGTGCATGGAGACTCGTGTTGGTTGTGTTTCTGGAAGGCAACACAACAATATTGTGTTTGCTGCACTGCTAGTTCGAGCCGTTAGAGATCGGGTACAGAGACCAGATCGCACTATTCTAAGTCGTCTGTTGCCAAGCACTCGCGAGTGCATTTTTGTTCAGTTCGAAGGGACGGAGCAGTGTGTCTCGATACACAGGCACCTCATAGAGACTCACAGATGCTCACAGAGACTCACATAGACCCACACAGACCCACAGAGGCTCACAGAGTCTCAAAGAGTATCACAGAGACTCACATAGACCCACAGAGACTCACATAGACCCACAGAGACTAACATAGACCCACAGAGACTCACATAGACCCACAGAGACTTGCACAGACCCACAGAGACTCACACAGACCCACAGAGACTCATACAGACCCACAGAGACTCCAGAGACTCACAGATACTCACAGAGATTCACATAGACCCACAGAGACTCACAGAGACTCACAGATACTCCAGAGACTCACATAGACCCACAGAGTCTCACAGAGACTCACATATACTCACATAGACCCACAGAGACCCACAGAGACCCACAGAGACTCCCAGAGTCTCACAGAGACTCACATAGACCCACGGAGACTTGCACAGACCCACAGAGACTCACACAGACCCACAGAGACTCACGCAGACCCACAGAGACTCACAGAGACTCATAGAGACTCACAGATACTCCTTAGTGTCTTGCAACCGACGTAGCATCAAACGAGCATATAATGTATGTGAAGAGGTTTCGTGGTTCGCGAATTCTCGACACATAAATTCAAGGAAAGAAATTTTAGTACTAAACAAGAAGTTACTGGTATAACTTATGAGCCTACTTTCCTGAACACGAGTACAATTAATTTTTTAATAAATTTCTTAAAAGCTGAGTTGGTAGAGGACTTGACTTCCCTTTCAAAGCAACAATATAATAAATGAAACCAGAAACTTGTGCAATAATAGTGAGACAATTATTACAAATACACACATGCTTGCGCGGGACTTGAACCCAGAAAACCACGTAGTGTAAGTTAGCGTGCAATCCACTGCATTACCGAGGTCGGATTCGGAGCTTCAACTTCGGCTTTAATCAGGCTAATCTTTTCGATCTTTTCTAATCTTTTAATATTTACAGGGCCTTTATTTTGAAGATAGGTGACTGAGCCAATAAAACATGTAAGTTTGCATAGCCTACCGTAGCGCTACTTGTGGGAAGAAATTTATGGAAATAGATTGTTTGGTCCCTGAGATATTACATAAAATAGTTTATTTTCTTATTTAATACTGTTGTACAAAATTTACAGAAAAAAACTCTTTGTATGATGCTCTTAATGTATACTGTCTACATACTAAATTTGATTGAATTTGGTAAAATTATTTAATATATATGTCAAATTTACCTAAATGATTTATGAACGTCCTTGTCTGCCCAATTTAAATCATGAAAATTTGAATGGCATTCTGTAGCATTTATGAATTCCGATGATTGCATACTGTCAATAAAGTTAAGTTAAAATAGATTTTATGGTTTTGTAGATGTCACCCACAAAACTAAAAGTATTTTATAACCAACGTTCTGAAAATAGGTATGTCCTACTTCAAAAATTACATTTATTATTATAGCCTATGACAGTACAACATCTTCGTAAATTTTTGTAAGAATTGGTTGAGTGTTTCCAGAGATAAGAGATAAGATCATTATTTTTATTGGTAGGGTTACTTTACAAAATGGCAGATAAATGAGGCTCTGCGTAGACATATTTCATGGTTGTAAAAGGTACTGCCAGCATACAAAGTTACGTCGAAATTTGTTTCGTTAATAAAACATACTGAGCTAAAATATTTATATAGCAACCATGTTGAAAATATGTGCCTGACCTACACAAACCTTACTGGTTTACACCACCTGCTGCATTACTATTTTATTGCCAAATTTTGAAGAAATATGTCAATTGTTTCCTGAGATATGACAAAATAACTCTATTTACTCGCATTGCGCAATCTTAGAAAATGGCGGACAAAAGATGCTCTGTTAAGTTTCAGTAGATAGTTGTAATATATACTGTCAGCTTACAAAGTTTATTAAAAATTTATTACGTGGTTTCGACGATATAGATTTCTAAACTTTAAAAAATTGCTATATGACCAGCATATTAAAGATAAGTGTCTCACATTCTTAAAATATCTCACTTGTCATCTACTACCTCAGTACTACTTATTTGTTAAATATGATAGGAATTGGTCAATTCTTTCCCGAAATATAACATAAAATTTGTTTTTATTCGCATCGTTCTATCCTACATAAAGATGCAGAAAATATACTCCATGTAGATATAGTTGATAGATGTAATGTCTACTGCCAGCGTACAAAGTTATGTTGGAATTGATTAGATACCTTTAACGATAAGGCATTCTTAAGCAAAATGACTCTACAGCCGCCATTTTAAAAATATGTCTGAAATGCTTAAAACACATCACATAACACCATCTGAATCAGTACAAGTTGTTTACCAAATTTGGTAGGAATCGGTTTATTGTTAACAGAGTTACNTCACATAACACCATCTGAATCAGTACAAGTTGTTTACCAAATTTGGTAGGAATCGGTTTATTGTTAACAGAGTTATGACATGATGATTGCACTAGATACTTTCACTACACAAAATTGGGTCAAAATTGGTTAAATGGTATAACAGTTATACANGACATGATGATTGCACTAGATACTTTCACTACACAAAATTGGGTCAAAATTGGTTAAATGGTATAACAGTTATACAAAATAAGCTTAAAAGTTTTGTATGACCACCATTCTGAACATAAGTACTTAAATAATTTTATACCTTACATTTATATGCCCTATCATAGTATTACTTACATACCAAATAGGGTGAGAAATGGTTGAATAGTTTTCAAGATATAATGTGAAAGCTTTATTTTTATATGGGTGCTGTATTACCACATAGCAGACCAACAATAATATACTTATCTTAATTTAATGCTCACACAATGGTTTGCTAGCATACACAATTTGGTTTAAATCAGTTTAATGGCTCCCAAGATATTTTATATTAAACAAAATTTTTAAATGGTCGCCATTTTGAAAGTAAACAAGTATTTTAAAAAATTTTAAGTCTGGTGGCCTTACTATTATACAAAATGTACCAAATTTGGTGATATTCGGTTTATGGATTCAAAAATTGAAAGGGGGGACACACATAAACACACGTGCATTCAAACACAATACACACACATAGGCAGGAAACTTATCTCATAAGTCTTTCTCTACTTCGGAAAGTAGGCTAAAAAAGATTGTAGGGGTTTAATTTATTCACAGCGTGCTTGAGCGCTGGCAAACAGCATATACAGCAATTGTTTATAAAGTATATAGATTTGCATTTTGAAATTGCTGACTTCTTGCAAACAAAANCAAACAGCATATACAGCAATTGTTTATAAAGTATATAGATTTGCATTTTGAAATTGCTGACTTCTTGCAAACAAAAAAATATATATATATATATATTATGCCAACAAGAAGTTACTGATAACTAATGAGCGTATTTTCCTCGGCATGGGTGCAAATAAATTTTAGTAAAGTTCTTGAAAGCTTGGATGGTAAGTAGGCATTGAACGTCTCATTGAAATAAATATCATTAGCCATGAAACCAGAAACATGTGAAACAGTACAAAGGCTATTAAAGCAAACTAATGAGTTACTCGGGATTCGAATTCAGGAAAACTTGTAAAAATAAANATAAATATCATTAGCCATGAAACCAGAAACATGTGAAACAGTACAAAGGCTATTAAAGCAAACTAATGAGTTACTCGGGATTCGAATTCAGGAAAACTTGTAAAAATAAACTATCTTACAATCAATTGCATCACGGAGAATCAACTTTGGATATATTCCGTGTAATGTTTTGAATGATAGGTGTCACTTACCTGAAATATTCACTCGGCCATCACTTTGAAAATAAGTGCTTAGCCACACAAAGCCATAAATTTACATGGCCTACCGTAGCGCTACTTGTGTGAATAATATGATCGGAATCTGATGATTTGTCTCCGAGATATGGCATAGATACCCTATTTTATGAAATGGGCCAATCTTACAAAATTGCTTAGAAAGAGGGTATGTACACATTGTTTGTAATAGATAATGTCAGCATAAGGAGTTTGATTGAAATAGTTAAATATATATGCCAATCATATTAAAATGTTCGTATGGCTGACAATTTTTAAATCATTGTCTGGCCCCATTTAAATAATGTAAATTTACTTGGCATTCTTCAGGTTTGCAAAATTGTGTGGAAATTCGAATTGCAACGCAAATAAGACAAAATGTTTGCTCACCTGACACTACTTTGCAAAAACAATCGTGCAAAGGAGGATCTCTGTATGCATATCGGTCGATTGTTCCTCGAGATATGGCATAAAAACTCCATTGATCATGTGACGATCTTCATATATCTTATATATTAGGNGGTCGATTGTTCCTCGAGATATGGCATAAAAACTCCATTGATCATGTGACGATCTTCATATATCTTATATATTAGGCAGTTCGATTATTGTCATATATACAAGATACAAAGTTAAATTTAAATATGTTACATAGTTTCGTAGATACAGCACACTAAGTTGAAATGCTTGTATACACGTCATTCAGAAAATGAAAGACTTGCATAATTAAAACATATAAATTAATATAGCCTACCACAGTACAACTTCTTTGCCAAATTTGAAAGAAANGTCGATTGTTCCTCGAGATATGGCATAAAAACTCCATTGATCATGTGACGATCTTCATATATCTTATATATTAGGACGTTCGATTATTGTCATATATACAAGATACAAAGTTAAATTTAAATATGTTACATAGTTTCGTAGATACAGCACACTAAGTTGAAATGCTTGTATACACGCCATTCAGAAAATAAAAGACTTGCATAATTAAAACATATAAATTAATATAGCCTACCACAGTACAACTTCTTTGCCAAATTTGAAAGAAATCGGTCGATTGTTCCACGAGATACGGCATAAAAACTGTATTATTTCATGTGGGGCTATCTTACAAAATGGCGGAGAAATGATATTTTGCATCGAAAATTTAATGGATATAACTGATACTGTCAGCATACAAAGTAAAGTTGAAATTTATTTTGCATTTTAATAGGTAAAATATTAAGAGCTAAAATGTTTATATGGGCACCATTTTATAAATACGTGTATCTGCCAGTCTCAAAATTGATCAGCTTGCATTGTCTGCCATAGTGCTACATGTTAACCAAATTAGGTGAAATCGGTTGTTTTTTCGGAGACCACACAATTTAAATTTGTTAAGTGATACTAATTTATAAAATCGCTGACAAGAAAGTTTTTGTGTGTATCCATTTAATTGTTGTTATATTAGTCTTCAAACAAAGTTTTAATGGAATTAATTAATTGGTTTCGACGACACCACTTACACAATTAAAATAGCTACATGGCCGCTATTTTTAAAACAAGTGCCTGACA
Organism: Clitarchus hookeri; assembly: GCA_002778355.1. NCBI lineage: Eukaryota > Metazoa > Arthropoda > Insecta > Phasmatodea > Phasmatidae > Clitarchus > Clitarchus hookeri. Next base: position 178,266 of record NQII01003704.1, read on the forward strand.
TAACTGAAACATAACAGTTTATGTTAACGACCGCAGCACTACCTGTTTGCCATATTTGGTAGAAGTTGGCCTCTTGTTTCGGGAGTTATCACATAATATTTGTTATATATACTCCCAGCATACAAAGTTAAGTTTCCAATTGACTAAATGTTTTCGAATATATAGCATACTGTGCTAAAAAAATCTAAATTGCAGTTATTTTGAAAATAAGAGTCTGACGTACTTAAAATATGATTGTACATATCAGCTGCGGCAGTACTACTTTATTGCCAAATTTGGTAGGAATCTATCAATTGTTTACCGAGAAATTACACTAAAAATGGTTTAATTCATGAAATGCTATGCTACAAAATGGGGGATGAAAGATTTATTTTTTGGCTTATTTGATGTTTTTAATATATACTGTCAGAACATAAAATTTGGTTGAAATTGGATAAATGGTATGGTAGTTGTAAGGAATGGAACTAAAATATTCGTATCGCCTCCATTTTTTAAATAAAAACCTAATTATGTTTATTTACTTGGCTTATCATAGTATTTATAACATATGAGCCAAATTTGAACAAAATTTGTTAAAAAAATTTTGAGATGTAACATAAAAGCTTTATTTTTCATTTAGCGCTATCTTCCAAAATGGCAGNAAAAATTTTGAGATGTAACATAAAAGCTTTATTTTTCATTTAGCGCTATCTTCCAAAATGGCAGACAAAAGTGGTGGTTGTTTGGCTTGTGTAATGCTTGTAGCAGATACTGTTAGCGTACAAAATTTGGTTGAAATTGGCTAAACTATATGTTAGTAATACCAAATAATCCTACACTTTTGTATGGCTGCCGCCTTGAAAATAAAACGACCTAATTCAATTCAATTACTGACCTATACCTAGCCAACTATAGTGTTACTTACGCGCCAAATTTGGAGAAAATAGGTTAAGTTGTTTTAGAGATATAACATAAAATCCTTACTTTTCCATGTGACATTACCTTACAAAATGGTGGAACAACAACAATATTCACCGCTGAATTTAATGATTATAACTTGCGCTGTCAACATATAAAATTTGGTTAAAATAGGTGGAATGGTTTCCGAGATATGACATATCGCCCTAAATATTAAAATGGCCGCTATTTTGAAAGTAAGTGCCGCGCATAATAAAAAAAACCCCAAGAGTCAATTATCCTCACTTATTACTATATGTGTACCGAGTTTGGTGGAATTAGGTCTACGCTTTCAAAAATGGAAGGGGGTGGGGTGGAGACACGTGCAGTCTGTACGCACAGACACACATTCTCACAGAAACAGACAGGAAAGCGATCTCATAAGCCTTTGTTTCCTTCGGAAAGAAGGCTCAAATCAGTAATTATACCTTAATAGGCTTAAACTTATTAAAATAATTTATTTCTAAAACTGCACGATATTTAAATTTTAATATTAAAAAAAAATAAAACTTTTTGTAACAACATATTTATTATGAGAATTTTTAAGAAAATGATATTCACTTGGAATTAAGAACGACAGTCGTTTGAATTACTGCAATAAGGAATTAAGCTAAACATTATATGCACTTTTAAACCTTTATATTAGTTCATGTGCTGATATTTAGGTTTATATGCGTTTTATTATAAAAGATGTGAAAAATTTTTTGTTTTAAATATACGTTGTTAAACTCTAGCCTAATGTGATGTTTATTTTCAAACATACATTTAATAAAAGAAACCTCATCGAGATTATTCAGCAGTTCAAATATAATTTTTTTTTTTTTTTAAATTTTGGAAATCCACGCAACGTTTTGTATAGTGGCATGTTGTGATGACTGCGAAATATGCAACCAGCTGAGTCGTCACGTGTTGGAGGTTGCATGTGTAGGGACTGTGTTGCGCATTATCCACGCATTGTGAGAACACCCACCTTATAGCACGATAATGGTATTCTGAATGAAATATTTTCTTTTGGCGTGAATAAATCTTTTAACTCAGATCGTCACACGGGGTACCGGGACGTAAATGGNTGAATGAAATATTTTCTTTTGGCGTGAATAAATCTTTTAACTCAGATCGTCACACGGGGTACCGGGACGTAAATGGCGGTGTAACATTTGTAGGGTGGTACATTCTGACACTATAACTTCAGGACTGAACCTACGATTGAAATAAATGTCGACTCGTTCGATCATATATACGACTACGATGCAAGAACGACCATGAGTTGGCGCAATGCATGGGCGATGCGTGGGTTTCTTCAATTTTGGGCGTGGACGAGAGTTTCCGGCCAGTATATATCGCGCATGCGGTGAGTTAGTGCGGTGATTTTGGTGTAAAACGAAATACTTCGCCAAGATCTGCCGATTTGAGCCACAAAAGTCAATTACACATTTCATAACTTTCATTTGGTTGCCTTAACACGCAGAAAGTACTAGCTGATAGCGCAGACGTAACACACACGGCCGTCTCCCCAACACAGCCCTACTTCATGTTTCCAGTAGTGTATTTGTAACTACTACAAGCAGATGCTGTTGTACGCTTAATTACATACTATAGTCTATGAAACGTTTCTTCACACTTTTTGTAATTAAACCTTTGAAAAATCACTCCATTCACATGTTTATGTTGGCTCCCTATATATGTATATCACGTATCACGAGCGTTCTCTACTTCTGTTAACATGAAAGTTAATTACTTTTTTTTAACTGAACTTTGTCTTATATCTAGCCTAAATATGGTGTTATTTCAATTGTTATTCAAATTAATAAATACAGGCATAAAATAGGCGTGAAGGTAACGCCTACTAAGAAATAGTTATTAGGCAAAATATTATTGCACTGAGTGCACACAAACATCTGGCGCTATCAGATTGGTGTAATTTATTAGACTCTGGTAAGCTTTGTTTGCACGAGGCGGAGGAATATCTTGGAAATAGAACTTATGCAAATCTTCAGGAAAGTTGGAGGTAACCATGAATGCACTATAGTCAATTAAAGGCACATAAACATAGCGAGATAGCGCAGTACTAATACAATGGACTCGCATTCAAAAGTACCCGGGTTGGATTCCCGGTCAGATCGTTCTAGTTTCGGTTTTTCATTCTGTTTTTAATCATTGCTGATAAATTCTGGCATGGTTCTGTTATATATGCTGGGGTGACTCCTCCCACGTTCTTGCTTGTCTCAGTTACTTATTCCGCTGAGATGATATATTAATTCCTACCTATCTCACTAATGCAGAAAAGAGAAACTATCAGGTGTATCATAAAAACTATTCTTACGAAGCAGCAATACAACAGGTCGTTGTTTGCCAGTTAGCACTCAGGAAATAACCTGCCACACGCTATGCCCCACGCGCTCAATAAGCTAATGGGTACGACTACGTAAATGTGAACGAGGCGTTATTAGAACACGGGTGCGTTATTTTTCTGTGATGCTATGTCGCATGTCACTAACTCTCGTCGCAGTCGGGGTGTATCCGCCTTTGTGTCGGGCTGCTACGAGCGCAAGGCAGTTTCGCATGTCGCATCGCAGACGACACGCAGGTTCGCGTGAGCTCTTGGTGCTGTTAAGAGCGCCCGTCCTTGCTTGTCTTGTTCGTTTCGCAGATAATCTGCCAGATTTAGTCCCCGCTCGAGCGCCGTTATCAGGCTGAAGCGATCGCGAGGGACCTTCAGCTTATCGAGCGGCGGGAGCCACGGGGTGGGTTTTGTATGGGGCTATAANCGAGGGACCTTCAGCTTATCGAGCGGCGGGAGCCACGGGGTGGGTTTTGTATGGGGCTATAATTAGAACTCGCTAGGACTGACGTTCGTAAGTCGCCACTCACCCTTCTCGTCAGTCAACGTTAGGCAGCGAGGCTTTGACGTTGCTCTAACTGGCATTTCAATTATTCAGTGGTCACGTGCCTTCATCCAGCACACGAGAACTATTACGCGTCGTTTTTAGTATATTCACNCACGTGCCTTCATCCAGCACACGAGAACTATTACGCGTCGTTTTTAGTATATTCACGACAACTGCGTCTCGAAGGTCTTACAAGATTACCAACGAAAGTTGTACAATATTCAAAATAACCTTCACATATGACACGTTACTTGATAAAGAACCGTTATTTGCATTCGAATAATCAACTTTGTCTTTGACTGCCTTTCAAAAATGGCCTATAGAAAATAGAAGTTATTTAAAGAAATGGATATTTCTTATACCACCAAATTAGAATTTAATTTTAAATTGACTTAATGAACATTGTAACGCCACATCCACATCACTTGGATTAATTAGGTTTGCATACGTGCTACGTACTCTGTCTATAAATGGAAGACGCACGTAGCTACTTTGCTCGGAATTCAAAGTCTTGAACAGATCTGGTCGTAAGCTCGGGTGACGTATTTACTTTGATGTTTTAATTCACCTAATCGAACTTTCTTTACTGTCCTATATGTTCACTCACAAAATTAGTTAAGATTGCAACGATTATTTTATTTTCTTTTTGTTATCTAGTGGTCGTGCTGACANATGTTCACTCACAAAATTAGTTAAGATTGCAACGATTATTTTATTTTCTTTTTGTTATCTAGTGGTCGTGCTGACACTCATTGTCGACAGCTGACTGCTGTTCAGACTGTGTTCGCAGTTTTTGTCCCAAACACTGTTGCCACTGTGGCGTAAAGATGTAATGACAATCGAAATTACTGTTCGAAATGGGCAGTGAGTTGCAGGAATACACAACATGAAAGATGTAATTCTTTGGATTATGTGATAATCGTTTTGTTAACAAACTATTCTACATTCTCCCTGGACATTAATAATACAGTATGTAGTATGTTATNTATGTGATAATCGTTTTGTTAACAAACTATTCTACATTCTCCCTGGACATTAATAATACAGTATGTAGTATGTTATTAAGATAAGTAATTCGGTGATCAAAAAAGAATATTTTGAATTTCCATTTCCAATGCTGTGCATCGGAGGTTTATTTACAAAACTAACGTTTTCCTATTGGTTAATTTTCTTTTTACACTCTTTTCCGGCTTGCAAAGTACCAACACCTAGACGGAATAATTAGCGATTTAGTCTGTAGCAAATTATGTTTATAACATTATAACTTGAAATAAGTTGCAAGGTGCTGTAAGTTGTCTGCACACTTCACTTGAGTAGTTACCAGAGATGGTTACTTGTGACGCGGCCGAGGTGTTGAATGAGTGGCGCCCCCCACCACTCCCCCTTCCCTCCGGATTATCCCGAACTCCTGGACTTCCCATCATAGAGCTGGATTTCAGATTCGACAAACGTGATAAAAGTGGATAACCTTGGTGAAGAAATAGGAAATTTTAAAAAGTTCATTGCTAGATTTATTTACTAAATATTGAATTTTATATGCAAAATTATAATTGCATGCATTCCAGTAGAATATAATTCTCTGTTCGTCTCTGACAATGGAATACATTTTACAATTACTAGCTTCTGCGAATTAGAATTTTTAAACTATGTTGATTTATTAAACCAACAGTAAGTTGCTGATAACTAATGAAACTACTTTCCTCTACGTGCGTGNTTTTAAACTATGTTGATTTATTAAACCAACAGTAAGTTGCTGATAACTAATGAAACTACTTTCCTCTACGTGCGTGCAAATAAATTTTAGTGAACTTCCTAAAAGTTTGGATGGCAGATAGGCGTTGATGACTCATTAACAGCAATATAAATAGAGATTAAACCAGAAACATGTGAAACAGTACCAACAAAAATAAAATGCACGAGTGACTTACGTGGGATTCGAGTTCAGAAAAACTCGTAAAATTAAGCTAGTTTACATTCAACTGCATCACGGAGGTAGGATTCGGAGCATCGACTTCAAATGTTATCAGTCTAAAGTTTTGACTGGTTGGGTTCAAAAACCTGAAATATTGACACGGCCATCATTTTGGAAATAAGTGTCTTAACCACTTAAAGCACACACGTTTACGTGGCCTACCATAACGCTACTTGTGTCAAAGTTTTGGTGGAAATCGGTTGATTGATCTCCGAGATATGGCACAAAACCTTATTTTCTTAAACGGGTTATCTTACAAAATTGCTTGAAAAGAGGCTCTGTATACGACGTTTCTAATAGATACTGTCAGCATAAAAAGGTTGACTGAATTTGTTAGGTTTTTAAAAAAAAAATTGCCAAAGGTAGTAATATAATTATAAAGCCACAAATTTTAATATCATTGCCCAGCACCATTTAAACCATATAACATGACATGGGCTTCTGTAGGTGTGCAAAATTTTGTGTAAATTTTGTTGAATTATTACGCAAATATAGCAAAATGTTCAGTTTACTCACCTGACACTATTTTGCAAAAATAATCCGGCAAAAGAGGATATCTTTATCCATAAATAATGTTTATAATTCATACTGTTTGCATAACCAATTTGGTTGAATTATTTTTAAACGTCTCAGAGATCTAACAATATAATTTAAATTATTTATATTAATTCTATTAAAACATGCCTTCCACAAACAACNAAACGTCTCAGAGATCTAACAATATAATTTAAATTATTTATATTAATTCTATTAAAACATGCCTTCCACAAACAACGCTTGCTAATTTGCATACCCTACTGTAGCAATAATTGCATGACATTTTGATATGAATTGGTTGATTGGTCCTAGAGATATGGCATAAAATCCGCATTGGTAATGTGACGATCTTTAAAAATGGAGGACAAAAAGTTTATGTAGTAACACATTCGATCATTGTTATGGATACAATATAAAAGTTAAATTTAAATCTGTTACGTAGTTTTGTAGATACATCACACTAAGTTATAGTGTTCGTATAGGCGCTATTCAGAAAATAAGAGACTTTCACACTTAAAACAAATAAGTTAATATGGACTACCACAGTACAATTTCTTCGACAAATATGAAACAAATTGTTTTATTTTTTCCTGAGATACGACATAAAACCGTATTATTTCATGTGGAACTATCTTAAAAAATTGCGGAGAAATAAGGCTTTGCATACACAATTATGATGTATAAAATTGATACTGTCAGCATTCAAATTTAACTTGACATTTGTTTTGTAGTTCCATAGATATAATTAAGAGCCACCATTTGAAAAATATGTGTGTCTCATCCTCTCAAAGTTTATCAGTTTACATGTACTGCCATAGTACTACGTGTACTACCATTGTACTACATATACTGCCAGAGTACTACATGTACTGCCATAGTAATACATGTACTGCCATAGTACTACATGTACTACCATTGTACTACATATGGTGCCAAATTTGATAGCTAACGGTTGTTTTTTCGGATATGTAATGTAATTTTAATTTATAATGTGATATTATTTTACAAAATGGAGGACAATAGAGTTATTTTTGGACAAATTTTATGGCTGTAATATAAACGTCTTTCATACAAAGTTTCATTTGGAATTAATTACACGACTTCGACGATATAACATACAAAACTAAAATAGCTATATGGCCGTCATTTTGAAAATAAGTGTCTGCCATACCTAAACATATTAGTTAGCATCGCCTACCTGAGTAGTACTTGTTTGCTTGTTTAGGTAGGAAAAAGTTAAATGTTTCTCGAGATATTAAACAAAGATTTCATTGAAACATATTTGTACATATCAGCTGCCGCAGTACTGCATGTTTGCCAAATTTGGTAGCAATATGTCAGTTATTTTCCGAGATATTACACAAAAATATAATTAATTAGTTTAGCACTATCTTACAAAAAGGCGATCAAAAGCATTTTTTAAGCTTATATCATACTTGTAATAGATACTGTCAACGTACCAAATTTGGTTGAAATTGGTCAAATTGTATGGTTGTTATACCGAATAAATAATGAATATCAATCATTTGCATTGCAGCCATTTTTATAAAAATTGCCAAATTAAGTTTAATTACTTACATTAACTTAGCCTATGAGAGTATTACATACGTGCCAAATTAGGCGAAAATTGGTTTAAGTAGTTTTCGAGATATAACATAGGAGCATAATATATTCATGTTGCGCTATCTTCCAAAATTGCGGAACGACAACAATGTTCACCTCTGAATTCAATGCTTACAATTTGCGCTGTCAGCATACAAAATTTGGTTCAAGTCGGTTGAATTTTTTCCGAGATATAGAATATAACCCATCATTTTAAAATGGTAGCCCATTTGAAAGTAATGGTCTNGTCGGTTGAATTTTTTCCGAGATATAGAATATAACCCATCATTTTAAAATGGTAGCCCATTTGAAAGTAATGGTCATGGTCAAATAATGAAATGCCAAGTCTCCTTACTTAGTAATATATATGTACCGAGTTTGTTGAAAGTCTGTTCAAGCGTTCAAAAATTGAAAGAGGGGACACGCACATGCTCAGACACACATACATACATATACCCACATACACACAGTGACTTACAGACAGGGGAGCGATCTTATAAGACTTTCTTTCCTTCGGAAAGTATGCCAAAAACACGCGCATACTGTATAAAAAATTCCTTATANGTCGGTTGAATTTTTTCCGAGATATAGAATATAACCCATCATTTTAAAATGGTAGCCCATTTGAAAGTAATGGTCTAAGTGCTTGACATGGTCAAAGAATGAAATGCCAAGTCTCCTTACTTAGTAATATATATGTACCGAGTTTGTTGAAAGTCTGTTCAAGCGTTCAAAAATTGAAAGAGGGGACACGCACATGCTCAGACACACACATACATACATATACCCACATACACACAGTGACTTACAGACAGGGAAGCGATCTTATAAGACTTTCTTTCCTTCGGAAAGTATGCCAAAAACACGCGCATACTGTATAAAAAATTCCTTATAACTCTACAACTGCAGGCATTTTTTAAATGTAGTTTTGAAATAAATATTCAGCTGTCAGTGTAATAATTTTCCAAGAAAACAATCTTCCACAGTGAGTTAAAACAACCTCCTCCATTGCAGACTCCCGCCTTCTAACTCAGCCGCCAAATGATTGCCAGATCCGCAACTGTCGGTAGGCTGTTACACTATTTTCGGTTAAATTAGGTCACACTAAATTTTTTGACACACTACGTTGAGTAAAAGAGCATTTCCGCAATATGTTATAACTATATAACATGAGTGTATATACGTATATTCACACACACTTAACATTACGTACATTTCAATACTAGTAAGTTAGTTAATTTTTTTTGCGTGTATCTTTTCTGCGAACCACTATGTTTTCGAATTCTCTCTATGTATTCTTAAGTGCTTGAATACATGTATTGTGTATGTATATGCAGCGTACAAGGTGATGAGTGAGAGTGACCCTACATGGCATTGGCTTGTTCGCGTGCTGGGAGGCCGTGCTCGCCCGGTGTCTCAAGGAGGTCGGTAGTTACGAGTTAGCTCCCGGCATCAGCTTCTCTCAACGTCAGAGTCCAACCTCCGCGTGCTGGGAGGCCGTGCTCGCCCGGTGTCTCAAGAAGGTCGGTAGTTACGAGTCCAGCTCCCGGCATCAGCTTCTCTCAACGTCAGAGTCCAACCTCCGCGTGCTGGGAGGCCGTGCTCGCCCGGTGTCTCAAGAAGGTCGGTAGTTACGAGTCCAGCTCCCGGCATCAGCTTCTCTCAACGTCAGAGTCCAACCTCCGCGTGCTGGGAGGCCGTGCTCGCCCGGTGTCTCAAGGAGGTCGGTAGTTACGAGTCATCTCCCGGCATCAGCTTCTCTTAACGTCAGAGTCCAACCTCCGCGTGCTGGGAGGCCGTGCTCGCCCGGTGTCTCAAGAAGGTCGGTAGTTACGAGTCCAGCTCCCGGCATCAGCTTCTCTCAACATCAGAGTCCAACCTCCGCGTTCTGGGAGGCCGTGCTCGCCCGGTGTCTCAAGGAGGTCGGTAGTTACGAGTTAGCTCCTGGCAACAGCTTCTCTCAACGTCAGAGTCCAACCTCCAGTGGTTTACACAATGTTTATTACTCTCAAGTTGCCAGACACTCATAATAGTTTGCCAAATAAACATTTTTGCCTACACGTGCCACTGCTGTTGTATGTGTACCGGATTTTTGCCTTTTTGTACATAAACCAATAGTATAATTCCAATTTTCATAAAATAAATACACTTTTATTCCACATTTTTGTTTGCATAGTGTAAGGACACTTGTAAGGAATAAAACTTGTTTTTATGCACTAAAGTAGGCATTTAATAAAATACGTCCACTTAATGTTAAATATTATGTCCTACAGCTGAGTTTATATTACAAAATTTCTTTAAATAAATAAGTCAACTGAATCTATAAATAACTTTTGATGAGAGTTACCTTCATTTCGCCCTTAAAGTAGTTCATTTTTGCTCAAACAAACGTGCTTACGAAAGCTTAGTGCAAACATGATAATATTACTAGCGTTTAAGCTTGTACACAACATTTAAGGGTGTGCATTATAATTAAGAAACCAAATTAATACTTAATATTTTGGCATTGCCAAGTATATGTCACCATTTAGACAAAGCAACATTTTTCACAAGCAAATAAACAGAATTTCACTATTTAACACAACATGAAAAGCGATCACTTATCAGCACAATCGCAATATATAGCGGACGTTTTCCCTATTCCAAACTCAACCACAAGTAAACTCGTTTTCTTTCCAACCTTAGTATAATAAACGTTAGTTTGGAGCAGGGAGCCTGTCTGTTTCGCTAGCCTTTCTGTGTGTATAAACCAGCATAGGCTTTCACGTCCGTTTCTCCAGTCTCGCTTCTTCGTTCACTTTGTACAGGCTGCTCAAGGTAAAAGTAACCATTTTGGAACAAACCTTTGAAAATAAATCACTACTCATAACTATATACACACGACACTACACACGGACGTTCATGCTGCTAGTTAAAGTGGTAGCCAAAAAATAAAAATAGTTATTAACACTTGACACTGTATTAATAGAGCAATGTTTAAACTCATTATCACTGTAGTTAGTTAGTGATTATATATATATTAAAGGAGTGAACTTGCTTATCAGTAAAACATTTACATTGCTAACACTTTCACAATTTTACTTGTATGAACAATAAGTAATGTGATAAGGACCATGTCAGTGTTAATTTGACATGTGCTAGATGTGAACAAAATGCGAAGTAAAAGTAGGTATTAGCAGAGATTATGACAGTGCTCTATTATGGACGATGAGCGTATAGAGTACGATGGTTTGTCGAGTGCAACACAAGCATGTAGTGTGAGTGCCATGGCGAACGAGCTCGCATCATAGGAGTCTGTTCTACACATGACTATAACCAGGCATGGCAGAGTATAGACAGGCATGGCGGATTAGAGACAGCCATGGTGGAGTAGAGAGAGTCATGGTGGAGAAGAGACAGGCATGGCGGAGTAGAGACGGCAAGGCGGAGTATAGACAGGCATGGCGGAGTAGAGAATGGCATGGCGGAGTAGAGACAGGAATGGCGGAGTAGAGACAGGCATGGCGGAGAAGAGACAGGAATGGCGGAGTAGAAACAGGCATGGCGGAGTATAGACAGGCATGGCGGATAGAGACAGGCATGGCGGAGTAGAGACAGGCATGGCGGAGTAAAGACAGGCATGGCGGAGTAGAGACAGGCATGGCGGAGTGGAGACAGGCATTGCGGAGTAGAGACAGGCACAGCGGTGTAGAGAGAGGCATGGCGGAGTAGAGAGAGGCATGGCGGAGTAGAGACAGGCACGGCGGTGTTGAGAGAGGTATGGCGGAGTAGAGAGAGGCATGGCGGTGTAGAGAGAGGCATGGCGGAGTAGAGAAAGGCATGGCGGATTAGAGACAGGCATGGTGGTGTAGAGAGAGGCAAGGCGGAGTAGAGAGAGGCATGGCGGAGTAGAGAAAGGCATGGCGGAGTAGAGAGAGGCATGTTTGAGTAGAGACAGGCATGGCGGAGTAGAGACAGGCATTGCGGAGTAGAGACAGACACGGCGGTGTAGAGACAGGCACGGCGGTGTAGATAGAGGCATGGCAGAGTAGAGGGAGGCATGGCGGAGTAGAGAAAGGCATGGCGGAGGAGAGACAGGCATGATGGAGTATAGACAGGCATGGCGGAGTAGAGACAGGTATGGCGGAGTAGAGACAGGGATGGCGGAGTAGAGAAAGGCATGGCGGAGTAGAGACAGGCATGGCGGAGTAGAGACAGGCATGGCGGAGTAGAGACAGGCATGGCGGAGTAGAGACAGGCATGGAGGAGTATAGACAGGCATGGCGGAGTAGAGACAGGCATGGCGGAGTAGAGACAGGCATGGTGGTATAGAGAGTCGAGCAGTTCGCACTGGGACCGGCTCGCAGGCAGGTTGCTCAGCTGCAGGCGGATGGCACTCAACATTAATGACAAGTGGCAGAAAACTTTCGCTAAAGTGGAGCAAATGTGCGCGCAAAATAACTTGGGATTCCGAGAATTTCGCTGATTCGTTTTGCACCAGGCCAGACTTAACAGTTCGCTGTTGTCTACCCGGACCATAATCATTCATTTTTTAATTGATTGTGTAACAGAAATTCTTCCTTTTCTTTGGAGCCAGATTGTAGACGAAAGTTTCGCGATACTGTCCTCCATTTATTGCCAGATAGAAGTCGCCCAAGGACGCAAAAACAAGCGCGCTCCAGTCCTCAGTTTCAGTGTTTCATAAACCAACAAAATTTATTGAATAATTATCTGACCTTTAACCATAGCACTACCATATGCGTGGTTGGCTCCTGCTGATAAAATCATTGCGTCTACATCCAAAGAGATCACTATTGCAGGGAGCGACTTTCTTGACGTAGCTGCACTGGAACATCGGCCTCGATGCGAGAGCGTCTGGGTTCTAATAACGGCCCACCTTTGCATGTGTGCTATTATAGGAGTGATATTATCCCATGGGAGGTGGAGATAGATTCAGGAAAAGCTGCCGCAAGTCTTGAAATATGGTGCGAATACCCTACGGTCCAACCATCTTACTACTCATATGATTTAGATCTGAATCCCAACGACATGGAATCATTATGTGATGAAGTAGTCTCATAAAACCGGAAAATTATAAATACATCCTTGACAACTGTACATAAATGCTCGCTATTTTGTTTTATAAAAAACTACGAAGCGCATAGTATACTTGAGCACTCTGAGGCTTGCGTTGTCAAAACTCTCGTGCGTTGTTATATAATATGCTTGTGTAAAATTACAGCATTTAAAGTTAATTAGTTACCGGTGTTTGAACTAAGGGTTTGCACATTACTTCACGAAGAAACCGCGTTGCAATTTCAGGGACACTTAATTCTTTTCCACGTTACATTTTCTTACCGTTACTTTTTAGTGGATTACACTTGTAAGAGTTAAATAACTGAAAATATATACATTTCTCCCGAAGAGGTGGAGTATGCAGTAAAACACCCCGGAAACAGGAAAATTCAATATGAGGATGAAATGCCTAATGCGTTAGCAAGTAAAATATGAAGGTCTTATTCTGGAAGTAAAACTCTTATTTATTCTTCAAAAAATATTTAGAACCCAAATAATGCCAATGTAATGTGAAACAGTAATGATGATACAGTATTTCACGAAAGGGAATAAATGAGGACCAAACAATTGTTTAAAAAAATTATAATAAATAATTTAAGATAATCTCCTCCAACAATGCTCAACATGGTGTTTGATAAGGAATATATTATAATGATAACGATCATGATATGCGCCAGTTAATGGAAAAGGCTTTGGCATAAAATTGATTAATAGTTACGCGCATTATTGTTGTGTTATGTTTCGTACATCGTCAGACAGGATCATTGCAGTTTTTTTGATTCTTTCATAACCTATTTACTTATATTTATTAGAGTGTGTGTTTCACTTGTGATTTTTTGGCTGTTTTCGTTTTTTCATAATTAAGCTGTCTCCTTTTGTTTCTCTGTCGCTATTTGAGTAACTGGAATGTTGTCTCTTGTTCCACATATGTGCTTATTTATATTATCACATTTTTATTGTATTTCTGTTTCTCATCCATGTATTGTGCTCTTAGTTTATGTTACATTTTTCGTAGTCATTTCGGCAATGGAGATCCAATCGAAATCCGAATTCAGGATGTTTAATGTACATAGGGACGAGAAAACGAGGGGAAGAATTGTTGGTAGATCTAGTAAATAATGGAAGAATAATGTATTTTAGTTGCAACGAATGCTTAATAGAATAATCGTAGATATTAATATTCTAATCATAATGTCTTAGATGGTTCGTCGTCACTGAAATATTTATAAATTGATAACAGTGTGACTCAAAAGACCAAGACAATAATGATGCCTCAGGCACTTCTCGACATTATGCAGCTACTGTTCTGCGCTGGGAAATCAAAACTGTGAGGTTTTGGCGTAAACGTAACGGCACTGCCTGAACCTCCCTCCCCTCTTCTGAACAACGACAAGTGACGCCAATATATATGTAAATATGTGTCGACAAGACGACCAAGGTCTGAACATCGGGCCACAGCGGCTTCGACGAGCAGGTGCTACTTCGTTATTGAAACTGGACTAGGGGTCGCCTCACCGTCCTCGTATTGCAGACAGATTCCAACTACGTATTCAATTTTCTCTGGCGTGAATGACAAGATCGCGTTGAAGTCTAACATTTGTGCTCTCAGCGATACAATCACACTCCGCTTACTGAGTCTGCTACACCAGGCACAGACCATATTATAAGCATTTTGACGTTGCCAAACTAAGACAATAAAATCCACGTGCAATCACATCTGTTCCATGACTAAGTGTGTGTGGGTGCATACACACAAACACGTGAGATGTAAACCAATAACACCGACGACCTCTGGGAAGTCATCAAGTTATCACTCACAAAACAATTAACGAAACATATTTACACGTCCCGTGTGCTAACGCGCTTCCTAAACGCACGAAGTCGTTGTAACTGCTGACTGTGAATGTTGGCAGTAACCGGTAGTTGTAATGGCTGACAGTGACTGCTAGCGAACTCCGCTCCGACTGCCCACCGTGCTGCCGATGTGCTGTAAGCTCTGCAAGAACACACGTGACGCATTACGTCTGAATTTATCGGAAAGGATTCAGACATTCCTACAGTGTTTATGACTGAGGAGAAAGGGGAAGAAGATGAAATGATATGCATGCATGTAAGACATGATGCAAATGAGCTGTTTAAAATTACGTTAAGGCGAGTTGATCAAAAAAATTTGAAAAGAATGACGAGGAGATATTTAGAAGGTTGTTCACACTTAATCCACAGAAGTTTAATTTCATTGTGAGTTAAATTGACGACAATTTTTAAGCATCTACTAATTCAGATCCACTCTCAAGACTTTGCTATTGAGAGTCGTCCAAATCTCCCAATTCAATTCAGTACTAATTCAGTATAAAAGTAGATTGATACAGAAGAAGAACCAGCATTTACATTAACGTATGAACATTTCTTTGCTTATACATACATAACATGCTAATCATACACTTGTAAACTTAAAATCCAGTACACAATAATAAAATAATAATTATCAATATTCATAGTACTTTGAAACAGTTACAAAACATTTTCCTGTTCTTTGAGCCGTGAAATAGAACTTCGATTATCTATTTCGACATGTGAAATATGATGTGCTGGTAACTTCTTAACATATTCTACAATTTTTTTATGAAACAATCAACATCATACTCTTAGTTTTTCTCTTGTCTCAGTATTCAAGTAATCACAAAAGCCTTCTAATTTTCTCTATTTCCTGTAGTGACTCCCTGTAAAGCTCCTTGGTCCTACCATGTGTGTAGACTGGGGACTGAGTATATCACATTCAGGAGTGACTGGAAACTGGCTGATAGACTCATTGTCGACTCCTTGAATTTCTTATGAATTTGCTACATCTGAAGAAATGTCACCTTCTGCCTGATCTGAGAACTGGTCTTCAATGTTGCCATCACCATAAGGCGGAATATTACAGAAGGTTGTTATTTCCCGGCTTACACTGTTCAAATGTCTGAAATGTCGAACAATGGCTACTTGTTAGCTGTGGAACCTGTTGTTATTGTTATCTTGCGTAACGTCTTGTAGTAGTTGTCCCGTAAATGTTTTCGCAACTTTTTATACATTTAGCACGAAAATGAATCAATTAATTCTTATCAATCTAAATTTTTTTCAATACATAGAAAAATAACAGACACATTTGATCTATATTTTGATATACTTCATTAGATTTCATTTCTTTACATGTCTTAAAAATGATTTTCTTTCAAGTGCTTGGGTAGACGAGAGACCTATACGCCCTAGGGCATGGTTTCTAAATCTCTCCAAGTTAATGTGAGCATTATTGTTCTTGAAACGCTATAAACGCTATGTAAATATTTTGTACCAATTTTTCTGCTTGCACCTAGGAATTAAACATCTGTAACAAAAATGTTCAAGAGTTCTTTGAGACGTGGGATTTTCCTAATTGTTGTGCATCCATTGTTTGAAAACATATTAAGATAGTCTGCCCTGCGAAGAGTGGCTCTTTTCATTAAAATATAAACTCTATTTCGATAGTTATTTTATCGATGGTAGGCGCTAAGTTTAATTTCGTGGCCATAAATATTGGATCGTACTGAAGGAATGTGACAGTGGAGTTTTCAACAACTTGGTGACGGGTAAAAGGTACTTCGCGGAGATATATTTCCATCAGATAAACACCTACCTTTGTCTGAGGTGAAACTAACGTTAATTATAATTTGTGTTGAAGCACTTAGCTTAACGTGCATATTATCAAGGCCTTTACACGCTCAGCGGCTCAACAAAATAAATCTAAAGCTGTGTTTAATTACAGACTTTCGTGAGCTCGCAGTGTGTTTCAAAATGCTTTTATACTTGTATGTCAAATTTTCGTGTTACAAAACAATATCTAAAAAACCATATACGTCGCATAAACTTCTTGTAGCCTACTGCTGCTTGCATTATCTTCCAGGGATACATATTAAAAAAGAAAACAATTCATAAAACCTATTTTATTAATTTGACAGTGAAATGGATTGACCACAGAATATTGCAGATATACATGCCAGGAAGGCTCTCACAAGCAAAGTTTTCAAATATGAGATCCTTCTAAAGTTAATTTCAAGAAATAGTCAACAGTCTGTATAGGAACGTGTATATAACAAATATTTTAAATTATATATATTACTAAATATACAGACCAGTATGCAATAAATCTGTTTCACGAAGCACAAATTGCTTTGATTCTTCATCTCCTTATCAACTTCGGCATCAAAACTGTTGGATAGTATGTTTCCCGATATTCATACATTCTGCACGTTATTAAATTCACTATACGACTTCTTAGTATTTAAAGTGTTAATATAACTCTTAATTGATTTTAGTATATATCAGAATATAAAATTGTTAATATTATCTTATATCGATGTAACTTACTGTACAGTTCGGTATTTTTCATTTTTTTTATCGGACTTATATTTAGTGATACGCATATGCGTTGTTCGAAATTTTATGGATACCTTAAACAGAAAGGCTAATTAAAACTATCCCTTTTGTTGGGAAAGAAAACTTTTGTAAATATCTGGCCAACGTTTCTCAATTATTTCGAAACGGAAATTAAAATTTACAAATTTATGAACCAACATAAACTCACTAATAGAAAATAATCGTTTTCGATGGAAAAATAATTAATTTCCCAGCATATATATAAAGTGCAATTTTTTGTTTAAACTGAGTTCTGTTCCTCATGTGTGAAGACAATGTGATGAACAAAGCAGTTGGTAATTAGTTCTTTTTGCTAAGTTTGGACAAGATTGCATTTAAGATATTATGCCATCACAGTACATTGTTAATATTTTCTAAATCCAAAAATACGAATTTCAATTTATTTGATTAATAGTTTTAGTTTTTCATTCCGGAGATTCTCTAAAAATAAACTCTGTTGTTGGTTGTGTATTGGTAATTAGTTGAAAAATATATAGTTGAAACTAGAAAGTTTTAAATGCAGTTTCAAAGTAGTATAATCTGACACAGATACATAAATAAACGTAACACAGTGTATCAAATTGCAACAGTATGATATGTCTGTATTACTTCAAACATCATAAGTCACAGTAGTCTGGTGGACAGCACCTCGGATTGATAATTTGAGAGTCACTATTTCAAATCCAATACCAGCCAGGGAAATTTTAAGATCATAGAATGAAGCGACAAATTGTGAATGCAATCAACACATTTCTTTTTATTCTTTGTTAATTGGCAGAATGTCATTTATTGGTTGGCATTATGTATGCAATAACACATCTTGCTAACATATTACAAACATCGAAAATTGTTAGTAACTTGTTCTGAAAGAGAAATACACTACTCTTAAAGGTCAGCATACAAACTTAACATTATGTTGGGCCAACCAAGAACTTCAGTTGGCAACCAACGTAAAAGCCATTTTGGGCCAACATAATCTTGAGTGACATTTCGGCGTTGGCGAAACGTAATATGCCAACGTTGGCCCAATGATAGAGTCAAACGTTAGGTCAACATTGGCATAACCAAATTTTGCTACTGGAGTGGCGAAGCTAAAAGTTATATAAATCACTTTCTTTAAGAGCAGTATAGACAAAAATTTTGGCACGAAAAAGAACTAACATATATCCCGAGTTCAGTAAAATAGTTGCAGTTGCATTGCATTTATTTCTTCCGAAATAATGACTGTCGAGTAGTGAAAGAGTTTTTTGTGAGGTTGATTGAAGCTATGAAAACAGCAAGAGAAATCAAACAATGCATAACTGTGAAAACATACTAAACTTACGATACTGATACACAAATGTGTATGTGTTGCAAATTAATAAAACAGATGTTGCCAGCTATAATTAACATTAAAAACAAAGTCTATAAGTAAGAGACGCTGAGAGTGTGTATCGTGTGACCAATGTCATTATTCAACAGATGACGTCATGGCTAAGCTGTCAGCTCCGTTACTATTCTTCCTAGCAACATGGGAAATACTTCTTCATCCTGAGGGTGACAGGAAGATTATAAAATTCAATTCACAAACACTGATTATAGATTTTATAAATATTTAGTGAATTGCCGACAGTGTTGGTGTTGGTTGCTGATGGGCTCAGCAAAGCACATTAAGGCCCCCGCCTACCTGGTCACTGAAACGACTTGCAGTGTTTGGAATACACGATTTCCCACGGAATTATTAAACGTGCGTCCAAAATGCTGACCGGCAAACAGATCACACACTTCAGACGAGGCTTGTTGAGAGCTTCAAGACGTCACGCCCATGAGAAACGCCATTTCAGAGACTTCAGCAAGGCTTACGAAGTCTGTCCCACAGCGCTGTCAGCGGCCTGCAGTGAGCTTTGCCACAGGCTTCCGAACACTGCAACGACAGCGTCACCGCTGAAAGTTTCACAGGTACACGTTGCACGAGAACACTGCAGGTCAGTGCAGAGCTTTGAGTTTGGTCGTGATGGCGGACTTGATGAGCGTGCCAATGAAGCCTTTATTGGTTCCACGCTTGTCTGTTTCAGGCGTGGAGAGTATCTCCACTTATCCACTGCCAAGTTTTGACGATTATAGTCCATTCACTGTTACTTACAACTTTTCTGAAGCCCTGCTAAAGTTATAATGCAGGAGATTATTTCGCGTTGTACAAACAAAGCTTAACGAGTCTAGAAAATTACGCCAAAGGGACAGCGCAACGCATTCGTTCGCACTCAGTGTAGTGATATTTAGCATAATAACTATTTATTATTACGCAATACCAACACTTCTACTTCCCCCTTCTTTTTATTCGTATTAAAAATAGACTAAACATTATAATATTTATAAAAAATATAAATTAAAAATTTTATGCAACCCAAAATACGGCAATTTTTATGTTAAGAAAAGTATAAAACGCTTATGACACATGAGACATCTAGGAAGCAACGACGCACGCCATGCATGGGGTGATTTTTTAAAGGTTTGATTCAAAAAGTGTGCAGAAACCGCGAATAGACTACAAACCACGAGTGTGAGACTAAGAATGCAAGGAACAGAAGAAAAAACAGTGAACTAATGTGTAAATAATGTGAGGCAGTTGTGGCGGTGTGCAGCAAGTGTCAACACGCTCGCGCACTTGTCGGCACGACTTCCGGCGCAGCAACGTGCCAGCCGCCATGTTGCTCTGCACGTCGGCGACGAGGCAATGTCAACACTCGCCGTGTGTCGTGTGCGTGAGGTTGCATCGCCACCGCACGGGCTGCTGTCACGTAGGCAAGCGTCGCACTGCTGGCTGGTCCACTGTCCTCGTCTCCTAAAGCCTACTGTACTATAAGGTGTACACCTCAGTGTTCACTTCGACTTGCAGCGAACTTGTGTAGTGTGAACATCCACCTAATATGCTAGTGGCTAGTATACTAGCTAGTACCGAATAGGGACGGTACTATTTTTTGCTATCTTTCTTGTACAATTTAAGGGTAAACAAACAATTTTGTGTGTGTACGAATGTGTATTTGACTGAAGTAAGCTTATTTTGGAGTGTAAAATATCTTAGAGTGGACGAAAGACGCAATGTAAGTGTCATTAATTATTCAAAAAATTAATGCCTTTTTTTTTTTTTTTTTTTTTTTTTTTATAAAAAACACGCTTCAATAAAATAACCGCTAGGTTGGGCCAAAAATTTCAGACAGTCAACAAAATATTTTGTTGATTCAAATCCATATATATATTTGGCGACTCATTTGATCGCTTTCGTCCGAAAATGCAGCCCTAGAGATTGTTTGTATTCTCTTGTAACATTTAGAATTGTAGCGGTTCTTGTTAGTGCATTTATTAATGCTTAAAAACGGCATGAACATCATAATAAAACAAGTTAAACTGCAAACTATCAAGTATAACTGTAAAACGAAAATAATGAGTTAGGCGCGTCTTCCAGTACTTGCATTATATAGGCATATTTAAAATCGCTNGTATAACTGTAAAACGAAAATAATGAGTTAGGCGCGTCTTCCAGTACTTGCATTATATAGGCATATTTAAAATCGCTCGTTGACTGGCGACTTTAGCTGAGGTTGTTAGGGGGTAGCGCTTGTTGACTGGCGACTTTAGCTGAGGTTGTTAGGGCGCAGCGCTTGTTGACTGGTGACTTTAGCTGAGGTTGTTAGGGCGTAGCGCTTGTTGACTGGCGAACATCTACCGCACATAAGTACCAAATAGCCGTGCGCCTTTGAAATAACGCCGCTACGTCATCCGCCAATCACCAGAACGTTCCGTAAAATTAGCGAATCAATAAGATATGTTACAACGCCACACCCAGTCACTGCGAAAAAGGAAATTATGCTAGTTAAGAAAGCTGAAGCGCACAGTTCTTTGCGTACTAGATACTAGTGTGTACTAGATACCTGGTATTTGGCTGTAGTGCTAGTCAGTATCCAGATAAGGCGGCTCGGTATCACAACCTTCTTTACTGAGTTTCTCATAGACACAGAACAGGAAGTATATGATAAAATGCCTTACAACTGAAAAGAACCTAAAAGGTACAATTGTTTCATGTAAGGTGCTTCTTCAAATCAATTAGTCTGTCCCGTTTGTGCGACACACGGCAGCTCTAAGAGTAACACGCAGCCATTGAACAAGAGGAACACTTACATCCAAGCAGCGCCACGCATTGTCACGAGTCTACTTCACTGTTACAGACCCGTGACGCAGTAGGTACGCAAGCAGCCCTTGCCGTGAACCACGAGTAAGACATAGTAGTTAATTACTTATTACTTCGATTGATAGATCTGTAATAAGTCCACGTGTCTCGGGAATCATATAATATATATGGAACGTAATTTTTGTCATCTACAGAATGTGCAGTATAAAAATTTATAAAAGGTAGGGCTGGTATATTGGCACTCAAATTAAATGAAGACTTAGGCAGAGGTGTAGCTCTCTAACCACGTGACTGAGGGTTCAAATCCCTGATGAGGCATTTAAGTGGGGAACCCACGATCCACCTCAAGAACTACACACTGTATAGAGAGTCAAATGTGAATAGAAGGACGCATTTTTTGTGAGACGTTATGAATGCGTCTTCCATTATTAAAATGGGATTTTATACAGTAATACATTAAATTGTTTACACTTTTAAATTAATGATATTCGATACCTTATCACCCCCTGTCATATAAATAATTGAGGTTTGTCATTATATTTTATGCAAAAGAATATGCTGAACTAATTATTATCACATATTTGGGGACAATGAAACGCGAATCCACATGCTTAGTTTATAATCGCGATAATCACTTAAGTATGCGGGTGACATTTGATAATACAGAACATAACACATTTTACTTCACGAAGTAGGGTGGCAAATCCTATTACTTGTACAATATTGGTGGATAAAATACTACTAGTAATCTTACTTTCTTGATGACGGAAATTTAAAGAGTTACTGTAAGATGTCCCAGTTCTGTGCTGCAAGACGTATTCATATTGTCTCTCATTACATACGTCTTAACCTCCACTTTGACACCCTTTGTTGTCGGTACATTTAAAGGTGAATCATGGTTTGTACATATGAATAGTCTTCTTTAACGCCCAGTATTAACCAACCGATGTTTACCTCCATGTTTTCGAAACAGACATTATACATTTTGACTGATACTCTTCTTATTTCAAGCGCATTGTATAAATCTATTAGCGAACCGAGTGGCAACTTGTGAAATCATTCTTGTCAGGGCCAACTGCTATTTCAAGATAAGACGTTCCTCGGACGCTGCTATGATACTATGTTAACTTACTAGATGTGCTGTTGACTTACTAGATGCGATGTTGACTTACTAGATGTGCTGTTGACTTACTAGATGCGGTGTTGACTTACTAGATGTGCTGTTGACTTACTAGATGTGGTGTTGACTTACTAGATGTGCTGTTGACTTACTAGATGCGGTTTTGACTTACTAGATAGGCTGTTGACTTACTAGATGCGCTGTTGACTTACAAGATGCGCTGTTGACTTACTAGATGCGCTGCTGACTTACTAGATGCGCTGTTGACTTACTAGATGCGCTGTTGACTTACAAGATGCGGTTTTGACTTACTATATGGGCTGTTAACTTACTAGAAGCGCTGTTGACTTACTAGATGCGGTGTTGACTTACTAGATGCGCTGTTGACTTACTAGATGCGCTGTTGACTTACTAGATGCGCTGTTGACTTACTAGATGCGCTGTTGACTTACTAGATGCGCTGTTGACTTACAATATGCGCTGTTGACTTACTACATGCGCTGTTGACATACTAGATGCGGTGTTGACTTACTAGATGCGGTGTTGACTTACTAGATGCGCTGTTGACTTACTAGATGTGTTGTTGACTTACTAACTACACGTCACCGTAACTGGTCTGTAATTGGTCCGGAAGGTTTGTGTGCAATCGTCTTACGGAGGTTCGACCCTCAAACGCTCCGGGAAACTAACGTTTACGCCAATCACCTGTGACTCACCCAATTATCACTGGTTAGAGTTGGTTAAGTATTACTAGTTAAAATGTTATGTTGAAGGCCGGTTATCTTTCTACGACACGATACTGGTAAGAAACAACAACACATTAGAAAGGAACACAGTCGAAACACAATGAATAACTATAGCTCTCGAATTTTGCCAAGAAACGAAATTCTTGTTGTATTTCAGACGTTTGTCTGGAATCCCAATAAAACAATGAAACTAAGCGAAGTTTCACTAAACGTCCTCTATTCCTATGGTATTATCCCTGAGTTCCATAATGATTAATGTAATTTATCAGTGGCTTGATTTCTGGAGGCGAATTTAAGGCAGCAACATTATCTTCACTTACCCTTTACTATGAAATTAGAGCCTCTCAGTTAAATTTACTACGTAACTGAGAAAATTCAATCATAAAAATGTATGCGTTTCAAAGTTATCTAAACATAAGCTTAGCCCAATTTTCAAACTATTAAATGTAACATTCAGAAACAGGGAGAATATAATAAACAGTAAAATATTTTGATAAAACTTAATAGTTCGTAACTCATATGGCAGATATAAAAGGCACTCACGCGCTTGTGGTTAGTGGCATGACAAAACCACAGCACGTCCTTGTAGGCTTGGGAGGAAAAGACCTTCGTAAGAAAACTGTTGTTGACGCGCACCAGCAAGATGGCGGATCCTGCCACTGTCGCAATTTCAATATGCAGTCTACTAGATATAATTATACTGTGATAAGCCAAAAGACAGACGCTATAGCTGTTTGGCCGATAATTTTTAAGACCGTTTGTGATTTACTCATTTCTGCTCATTGTGTGTATTTTCATATCATGTACGAGATGATACAGTTTAGGAACTACCAGCAAGTATTCATCCGTCGATAATGTGACACTGATATGTTACCGATATGATACATTTTCATTCATTATTACATTACAATCAGAAAGGTAAAACAATCCAAATTCTTTAATATTAGTATTTAGTTCTCTATTGTATGAAAAATTGAAACTCAGAGCTACTTTCATACTTTGTCCTAACAGTACTGTAGATGCACCACTAAGAGTTCACATAAAACACTACACGGGTTTGTACAATGATGTTTTTAGTGGAATTTTATTTGAAAAGTGCCTCACTAATAGGGAACCAGCTGTATTGTAGGTTCTCCACGTACCTAACCAAACCAAAACTAGCCTATTATTTGTATGCGAATCACAGGTTTCGAGCATAAACGGCAAAGCGAGTGCGAGTCTCAGGTCCTGCCCTGCTTACAGGAGCGAACTATCCAAGCATAACGCTGCAAAACAGATTATATATACATATATATATTATACATATATATCACTATTATGTGAGAGTGTTTGAAAAATATAATTATGATTTTCACTGTGGTTATTATATTAAAGAAAATTGTGAAAGTTTTTCAGACCATCTGCCTTTTAAATATCGACTCTCATCAATAGAAAATAAATCAATCTGGTTTATTGCAACTAATCCTTCCCCACAGCACGAATGATTTTTATTTGTCTTAAATTTGAACGGCCTTCTGTCAAAGGAAGTGGTGACTAGCAGTGGAAGCTGAAAATTTTAATAAGCCAGAAGTACTCAAGTATTGAACGAGAGCTGTGACAGTTCTACAGGCAGCCCTCTGAGAGTGATGTCTGTCCCGCACTGCTCGAAGGTTGATGAGATGAGGCCACTGAATTCTAAATATCTGGGCTCGCTGAGCTCCACAATTCCAGATTTTAAGATTTCAATGCAGAGAAACTAATAATAATTTCCTTATATTGTGATGAATTAATAACAGGGAATAAAGAAAGCATAATTGAAAATATAATAAACGGGAAAGAGAACTCCACCAAGCCAGCACTGGGATTAGAACCCACGTCCTTTGCGCTGTTATCCCCCATGCTTAGACAAACGATCAACCTAACTTACGGAGTTTTCAAATATTATTGTAGTTTATTTATTACCAAATAAAAGTTAAGTTATTCGGTTAAGGAAAACACATTTATTTAATATGAGTGAATGAGTGAAGATATTTGGGTGGCTATTAACGGCGAGGTTTTGAGAGCCGACAGATTTGTTTAGTTTTTAGAGATCTGTGTAGATATGAAACGTTAACATTAACAGTTAATGAGTAATAGCGTCAAAGGTTTTTTAAATTGTTGTCGTTTGTTGATACTGATTTTTGAGTGGTTTTAAGTGTTTTGCGTTATTCAACCTTTAACTATTCTTCTGTTTGCACGCAACTGCAATTTACATCACCCAAAGTTTTTGCACAAACATCTATAAACTGTTTTACGTTGTTAAGTGTCCATCTTTTGCTTGAGTTAGTGGATAAGGGTCAGTGTATTACAAACATAGCCCTTGCATTTTTTTTTTATGTAGCACCTTCGTGTCACAAACTCGAGCACCCATAGCCACTCTCGTTACGACACAAGGATGGCCACATACATGTAAGGTGGAATCTTAGAATCCTGTTTAGACTAGAGTTTTAAGTTGGAAACATTTCTGGATTGCAATAACAACAGATAAATAAAGAAATAAAATATTTTCTCTTCTGTCTTTCCAAGAAATAAGTATTAGAATTTTTGTGTTTAGAATATTGGATATATTTCTTGTGAACAAGCTCTAATCTCCTTTAACTCTAATTTCCTTTTTTTAATTTAATTAATTATATTATTATTATATGAAACAGCCATGACTATGTCATCGAGTACCCGCGATCGTTTCATTTAAATTATAACAAAACTGCACATTTTCCTTTACCTAATTTTTTTACATTTAATTAAGTAGGAGACAAAAATATATCATACATGATAAGTCCAAATTAGGTTAATTAATCATTGAACACAGATGTTGCGTCAGAAGACTGAAAGTTCGGAGCACTTCCGAGCACATGCAGCAGGCAAATATTATTTAGAGTTGACCTGTAGGTCGAACTTGAATTTGCGAATTTACTGTGGTGCCGGAAAAAAGTGGAATCATGGTCAAAACGACCATGCCATGATTTGGTGTGCGGCTCACATCCCAAGAAGAATGCAAAGGTTTGGCCACAAGGTGAAGCCATATAAGGCGAACAGGGAAGCGCTATATAAAAAAATGATTAAAAAAGTATCGAAAACACAAAATAATACGATCACGTCACAAAAGGAAATATCCGCAAACAAACTTATCCAAAACGGCAGAAAAATCTATATTTCATCAGTAGAGGGATTATAGGGAATTTGGCACATCGGAACCTGGGACTGGAGCGTCGAACCTTTTTGTGCTCTGTCATCTGGTCGGCCGGCGGCCATCTTGGATACAGGTGACTTTTGACATATAACTTCAAAATTCCAAAAAATTGACAAAAACGTTAAAAAAATTATATTAAAAATATTAAAAAATTATTTACAATTTATTTAAAAATGATTTACAATTTTATTTAAAAAAGCTATTAAAAATAGCTAATATTTCCGGAGGTCCCCCACACACCCTCCTCCCATACTTATTCCACCATCTTGGTAGGTGCAGTCCAACATCTTATTAGGCGTCACATCCACCGTCCACCATTTTTGTCATTGCAGTCCGCCATATTGGTACACATCACATCCACTGCCCACCATCTTGTTTTTTTTTCGTTTGTCATATGTTTAAACATTATTGGAGTCTGTCTCTAACCTTCGTTCTGCTACCATACAATTTTTTTCGTTTGTCATTTGTTTTACATTGCTCGTGCTTTCCCCAGAACCGCGCCCAGCAGACGACTACCCCCTCCACTCATCCTACCGATATATTTAATTGACCAATTTTCCCCAAACGTGATTCTCATT
Organism: Clitarchus hookeri; assembly: GCA_002778355.1. Lineage (NCBI taxonomy): Eukaryota > Metazoa > Arthropoda > Insecta > Phasmatodea > Phasmatidae > Clitarchus > Clitarchus hookeri. The sequence continues at coordinate 205,504 of NQII01003704.1, forward strand.
GGCTAATGCCCATTCCCTTCAATAATGTATGATTGATCCACCAATGTTTCTCATTGGCTAAATACTCGGGTGTTTTCGGATAAACTTCCTTCGACCAATTAGTCGATTCCCCTTCATCCCCTTCCAATATATTTAATTGCTGCGCCAATGTTTCTCATTGGCTAATTGCTCGAGTGTTTTCGGAAACCTTCGTTCCAACCAATCAGAGGCCTACTTAAATCGCGAAAGTGGACTATTTTTTCCAAACTTAAAAACCCTTTGTTAGACGCACCCTGAGCCTCCTCGGGAAATCAGTCATTTTTCTCGCTCTTACATAGAAATGTACGAGTGTTGTCTGAGAGGCCATAATATCCTTTCGGCCATTTTGGCATTTGGAAGGGTGCGCTCGCTTAGTGCCTTGGACAAACGGGACGAGTTACCTTATCTGCCGAAAGAATTTCTCCTGGTCTACGCACCTTACGAAATTGAGACCGTATTCAAGTATTTGCCGGCCTACCTGCAGCAGGACGAAGACATACGGGACAGCCTCCCGTGCAAGGGGTGTTTTGAAGGAGGCACCACCTCGGTTCCCGACTCGCCGCATCGCAGGGGTTGGTGTAAGGCCCGCCGAGCAGCCCTCACGACGTCTGCACCCGGGGAAGATGCTCCCCTTCAAGAAATTTACTGGCAAGCACTACCCGGCGTGGAAATCAACCCAGAACACAGGTGCCCGATGTGTATGGAGCTCGATAAAGTTTTAAATGACTTTGTAAAAACATTTTTCAACTCGGTGTGCCCATGGGAACCTAAAATTTATTTATATAAGAAACAATCATCTCGTGAAGAAAAGTATTTTGCATTATCCAAGGCTTTCCCTCGTTGGACTTGTATACCATCAAGCATATTGCCATCTCCTACAATGACGAAGGCGAAAAAAGTAAAGTTTTCATTTGTTGACGCCGTATCTAGGGCAGAACCGCCTACAGACGTACGTAGTGTAGGAGTGGTCCAGCCCAACTATAGCCGGGAGAGGCTGTGATATCCGAGTCGCCAAGTACACGTGCAGTGTGGCGGAAGTAGCGAGTGACAGTCATATGCACTAGTGTGACGCCCACCTCCTGTGAGGCGATCTGGAGCAACAGTGTGTCGCGGCAGTCCCCAGAGGAAACCCAGTGGCTAACACCAACGTCCACCATATGTCTCACATGCTCTACTCGGCAGTTGGACTACTCCGGGGAGTGAGCTAGGTTCGACATAGGGGGAGGCGTGTTACGCTAAACTACATCGCTGCGCCCCCAATCTGAGCCTAAAAATCTCTTTACATTCACGAACATTTTTATGGAATTTTGCAACGAATATAGAGACACGCCATCCGCAATAACGAAAAACGAAGCTGTTCTCCGTAAATAAAATTTACGGTACGTTTATGTAATTTTTATTGTTTTGGGAACGAACAACGCTGAGTATAAACCAAATTTCCATTGAGATTAGACAGAAAATGCAACTTTCTGCGACAGTCAGGATATCCTCGCCACTTATTCCAATCCCCTCAAACATCAGAAGTAGCATCAGGCACCTGCATAAGTTATTAACACTTGAAACACTCAAACATTACTAAAAACATTTAAGTTTGCCACTTTATACTAATAACGTACTTATACTCTTCATCATGACAAGACGGTCACAGGTGGTTGGGATGGTATTTAAAAGGCATGAATGAAAATGCCTTTGAAATATTTTTTTGGTATAAAGTCTCGCGATATACAAATAATTATTTTCAAATCTGTGTTGAATACAAGGTTGCATAAAAAATTTTTAAAATTTTTCTGTAACTAATTTTTTTTAAACGGCAGTACAAGAAAACTGACTAGCAGAATTTCAATTTTCGAAGAGGTTCAATGAGTCCACTTAAAATTCTTTGAAATTTGTCGAATGTCCTGTAATGGAAAATCAACGTGTCTGTAATTTCACGATAGACCTGGAATAATTTTTACCAGCACTTTTTCGTAAAATGAAGGAAATTGTTCTTAATAGTGCATCAAAATAAAGTCGAGGATTCGGCCGCCCCCGCGGCGATCTCGTATTGCTAGGAATGCCGGTTTGCGGGATGCCGGCAGAGTACTTGTTTTAGATTTCCTTCTAAAATAAGCCAGGCCGTATTGGTTGTCAAAGTTTATGTGCCTCCATGCAATATTGATGAGAAGTGTCTTTACTCGATACAGTTTCCGGATGACAAGCGTCTGGCTATCAAATGTTTGTGCCTGTGAATAACGCGAAGAAAATCCTTGCAAGAGTATTTATCAAATTTTATTTATTTTGCTTTTTGTCTGTAAATCTATTTTAACTTTGTATTTGCGCTCTATTTACAGAGGAGCACGGTTAAATTATTTCACTCCTTGTAACTATTTTTTCTCTTCGTGTTGATTTTAGTAGTCTTTTCATTCTTCCGTCTTCATCTGCTTGCGAGCGACAGCACGTGTTGCCCTGTTGTATAGTTGCTTAAATATAGTCAACATCAACTCCGTCTTGAATGCGTTCGCCGGAACTATAACGAAAGTCCCGCTCTGCGTGTCCGGTGTAGCTCGCCATCTGTGCGCTAAATAAGACAGCCGCCTCACTGCGAGCCCCTGTTATCAACAACCACCACTTCCCTACATCCGCAACTGCACCACAATTGCCTACGTGCCAGGGGCTACTCCAAGTCGTCGCTACCCTTTTGCATGCCACTGCTGAAATATTTTATGCTCCTCAAGACTCTTCAGCGTAATAATTTTTGTTTACTGTTTTTTCTTTTCAATTGTGTGTGTACTTTAATTTATTGCTGATTTAATGTGTATGATAAGGATAAGTTTTGGAAAATGCCACTGCAGTATTCTGGCTATTTACTGTAAACAGCCCTAGAAAAATAGTTTTATAATATACTTGTGGCACTATTAATTCGGTTCGTTGTGCTTGACTTATGCATTAGTGAGAGGTCTCGGTTAATAGCTAGCTAATTATAGCATATTTTCAAACAATTTGTTTTCAAATGCTTACATTAGAAAGAAACCAAATAAACCAATATGAAGATTGAAGTGTAACTGTAGGTATGTGTAACTGTTGTAGCAGTATTTTCGCTCAGCCTTCGGGTATAGTTCAGTAGTTCTAACATTTCTTGGGAAGAAAGGTGAGACACTTGGAGTCGTCATACGACACCGTAGTGACGGCACGGCGTCACGAACTATATTAGATTATTTAATTTCCTTCTAAAGTGTACCCAAGCAGTAAACAACCAGCAACCAACAGTTGACCAACAGTTGGCAGTGGTGGCAAACGTTCGCATTTATGAGTATCAGCATTTCTTATATGGTTGATAATCAGGCCATATAAACCAAAGTGACAGTACCCATTTTTAAATAATTGTGCCAATGCTCTCACAATGATGGTTAGATATAAACACACGCCTCATAAGCAGATGATAAACGAAAGGCAAAATGTTCCTCACAGCTGGGAAAATATTAGCAGCTTGTTTATGAGCCATATACGGCATGCCAACTGTTGCTTACTGCCGCGGATGTATTAATAGCATGATAATGGGCCACTCATGGCATGCCGACTGTTACNATAGCATGATAATGGGCCACTCATGGCATGCCGACTGTTACTTACTGCCGCGGATGTATTAGTAGCATACTAACTTTTGCTTTCTGCTGGGGACGTAATAGAAGCATGANCTTACTGCCGCGGATGTATTAGTAGCATACTAACTTTTGCTTTCTGCTGGGGACGTAATAGAAGCATGATTATGGCTCTTTTGTGGTACGCCGACAATATGTTGTGCAGTAGCAAATAGCATATGTGAATTCTCTTGATTTTTTTNTTATGGCTCTTTTGTGGTACGCCGACAATATGTTGTGCAGTAGCAAATAGCATATGTGAATTCTCTTGATTTTTTTTATTTGATTCATATACGACGTCAAATTATCATGTGAAATTGCTAGTAATAGGAAAAAATAGTTTTTAGACTGGAAACCTGCAAAGCATAACGTGTAACATATTCGTTATTTTGAATTTTAAATTCTACCAGAAAGTAGCCCGAAACTAAAATATTAGTGTTTTAAACAAAACAGGCAAATCTAGTATTGACTTGTGAAATTAACAACATCAGTTGTGTCTATAGCAAAGCTAATAATGTAACTTATACGTGTAGAACGTATTCCGATTTACTTAGGATGTTTTACAAGAATACATGGTAGAGTAGTTGCTAGCATTCTAGTCTGTGAACAAAGGGTTTATGAGTTAGATTCCAGTTTCTTTCAAATAAATTTACTAGTTGTCAAATACTGCTGAAGATAACATATATGAATATGTCAAATATATCAATTGTATTTGGGTGAAACATAATTATATTTTTTTGCTTTGAAAATGAATGGAAAGCTGCTTCTATGTGGGTCGCAAGTGGTAAATACTAGGCCAAGGTAGATTGCCAACAGTTGACTGACGACATGTGGTTTACATACGGCAGGAAGGCCAGAAGCAGAACACTAGTGGGCCAGTGCTTCCACTCCTGGTCCACTGATGATGCTGGCATGCTTGGGCTACAGTTGGTTATGCAGATTGTGGACGTTATCTGAACAGTGGCCCAGATGTGGCCAACTGCACACACCAGTCAATAGGCATCACGTGGGCTACAAACATTAGTCGGTGCATTGCAGAGGTTGACTGACTGTTAACTTATCATGGGAACAGTACGTGGGCCGCTTGTGTACAACCAGATTTGCACAAGTGGGCCAAGTAACTTTTGCTACTTGAGTAATTTTTTAAAAGTGCAATTTTTTAAAAATTGTTACAATAGAAGTTTAAGTTTTTTTACATACATGAAACCCATATGCTATTAGCATAAAATAAACCTTTAATTATCAACAAGTCACTTTTACGAATATGAAACGATACATACTAAACTTGAGAAGAAAAAAATCTAACACATCATAAAATGTAAATTTCAATGGACAGACAATCCGAATAATAACTCCAAAATATAAATTATGAGACTTAAACCAAGAATTCGTGCGTAAGAAGAAAAGCGGACGGGACTTAGATGTAGCGAGCGCCGCCTACAGCTGTTCTGCTTGTCTGCGCATGCGCGAGTTGCTCTGTTACATCCTGGCTGTGTTCTCTCCACTTCGATATGTACGTAGAGTTGCGGGCTCTTTCATTTCCCGACGTCAATGATGGGCCTTTCATGGTCCTTGCGGAACCTTCCTTTCGGACAGGTGTTAAGATAGTCACTGACTTTCACTTACTGTTTATTGTAGACAGTAGTAATTGAATGTCACTTCTGGGATGCCATTACGATAAGGAATATTATTAATAGTTAAGATGTACTTTTTAATGTTCAACGTCTACTACTGAAACGTTATTCCCTCTTGGGCTTGTTTGGATAACCATATTGGACTCGATGTTTCACTAAGTTTGCCCTGAGACCTACGAGACACCATTTTGATGTGCGGATGTCGGCGCTTTCAAAGTAACTTTTCGACAATCGTTGTGTGAATCTATATAGGTTTTCCCTATCAAGTACAGTCAAAGTGTTAGATAAATGACGTTGGCTTAGGTGTTAGTAGCTNTGAATCTATATAGGTTTTCCCTATCAAGTACAGTCAAAGTGTTAGATAAATGACGTTGGCTTAGGTGTTAGTAGCCTTTAATCACGCGTCCGTGCTTTAAAACCACAAAATTGTTAGAAACTTTAATGTGTTTCTGTAACGCCAAATCGATATATTATGTGTTTAAAGCAAAATAACAACAACTTGATTTGCCAAAGTCTTAAAAAATTATTTTTGAATACTAAGTTAAGACTTAGAACTATATATTTTTTTTATTTGCTGCCAACATAACGGGAGGGTGCACACTGGTGTGCACGGTAACATATATGCGGTTAATGGGCACTGATGTTTCTCATAAGTTGTCTTCAAAAGTGGTCTCTTTACTGTGAGCATGCAATATAAGAGAATGTCGGTGTAAATGAGCCGGTGATTGTAGCTCATCATGCAANAGTAACTTTTCGACAATCGTTGTGTGAATCTATATAGGTTTTCCCTATCAAGTACAGTCAAAGTGTTAGATAAATGACGTTGGCTTAGGTGTTAGTAGCTTTTAATCACGCGTCCGTGCTTTAAAACCACAAAATTGTTAGAAACTTTAATGTGTTTCTGTAACGCCAAATCGATATATTATGTGTTTAAAGCAAAATAACAACAACTTGATTTGCCAAAGTCTTAAAAAATTATTTCTGAATACTAAGTTAAGACTTAGAACTATATATTTTTTTTATTTGCTACCAACATAACGGGAGGGTGCACACTGGTGTGCACGGTAACATATATGCGGTTAATGGGCACTGATGTTTCTCATAAGTTGTCTTCAAAAGTGGTCTCTTTACTGTGAGCATGCAATATAAGAGAATGTCGGTGTAAATGAGCCGGTGATTGCAGCTCATCATGCGANGTGCACGGTAACATATATGCGGTTAATGGGCACTGATGTTTCTCATAAGTTGTCTTCAAAAGTGGTCTCTTTACTGTGAGCATGCAATATAAGAGAATGTCGGTGTAAATGAGCCGGTGATTGTAGCTCATCATGCAAGTGTGTAGAGCGGGGACACGCGCTGCTGGGGAGGTATGCAGTGCGCCAGTGGCAGCACAATGCTGCATCCAGCAGACAGAAGTGTGGGCCGGTGAAAGCAGCGCGGCGCGGCGGTCGTCTGAATAATTGACAGCGTGGCCGTCGCCGGCGACGAGAAGGACGCCTCTGCACACAGCTCGTGACGTCCCTGCACCCTTCTGCTCTCGCTGCGGGCGCACGTGACGTCAGTCCTGCCGCTCATCCTCATNTCCCTGCACCCTTCTGCTCTCGCTGCGGGCGCACGTGACGTCAGTCCTGCCGCTCATCCTCATTGCTACGGCGTCATCACTCTCCGCCTTCCCTTCTCTTGACCACCAACTATTTCTCCAAACTCTTGACAAGGAAATAGAGTTCCTCACACTTGATTAAAAAAATACTATTTTATCCATACATGGTGGGGCTGAATTTGGACAACAAACGTCGCGATTGGATTCCTTATGAAGAATCAAGTGAGACATGTATGGGACACTTTTTCACCTTAACTTAATATTAAGGAATATATGAGCCCTTGAATATCGAGTTTTTAAACTGTATCTTTGAGGAATACAGAAAACTAAATCAAATGAAACAGAAAATATCCGAACAATGATTTATATTATCGCGTTTTTTAACCTAACAGCAAACTATCATTAATACCTGCATCTGAAATGAACATAATAAATGGGGCCACCCTCTAATTGCAGTCAAAATTTTGCTACCAGGGTTAATGAAAGTTTGATGCTAATTTATTGAGCAGTGTGACCTCATTAACGGTACTCTTGTTACAACTGGCTAGGACTTTACATTCTCGTGTAAAACGCACAGAAAACTATTGGCGGCAGCGATACAGTTCTAGGAGCATAGTCAATGCCAACACTTCCTGCAGGAGATCACACACCGACTGTCGCCACAAACAAGCAGGTAGCTTCAGTACTGTAGGCTTATTAATGTATTGTGCATATTGTTTACAGTAATTATTAAGCATGCCATTCGTTATCGTCTGCGCAGTGGGCACAGAGGCGCACAGTAGAATCATGTAGGTAGTATTGCCTCCGTTCTAGGCGCTGCATCGCTGCAGACGAAGCTTTGTGTGCATTTTACACGAAAGTGGTGGGTGCCGGGCATTTGCAACAACATGTCCATTGTTGTTTGTTAGGATATATTGCTCAATGAACCCCCATCAAATGTTCATAATTAATGACGTTAAATAGTTGTCTGCAATAATATTGCGGCCACACCTGTTGTTTTCATTAGGTGAGAGGTATTTATGAGAGTTGGTTTTAACGTTGATAATCCTGTTAACATAAAACAATGTTTGCAAAAGTGTAATTTTATTTCTCTTTGAAAAAATCATATTTTAAAAATTCGATTTTCAAGGATTTAGNACAATGTTTGCAAAAGTGTAATTTTATTTCTCTTTGAAAAAATCATATTTTAAAAATTCGATTTTCAAGGATTTATATCTGCCTTAATATCCAGTTTAGGTAGTAAGTGTCCCATATATTTTCCACTTGAGCTTGCATAAGGAATCGCGAAGTTTGTTGGTCGAGTTCAACAGCATCTTGTATGAAGGTTATTTTCCTCTCTAACTAATAAAGTTGTGACGGGGTTGCTTATGAGAATGATGTAATAAACACGATGCGACGCATGAAATTAAGTTATTATACAAAGAGGGACGAGCTCTAAATATTCTAAATTACAAATTATTTTATATAAAACTGCACGTAGATATTTGACATTGCACCATACATTTCTGAATAATATTTTCTTCTAAGGTTTTGACGAGTGAGAGTTCGGTGGGTACTATCAGTACATATAATTATTTATTGAAGAGGGCGTCTGTTTCATTGCCGCAGTGGAAAGTGGAGTAAAGTCGCACTGGCAGACATCTGCGTACAACGCCATTCTGCGTGATGTGTGACATTGACAGACGTCGTGCACATGTCAGGCTCTAGCGGCAGTGTCAGATAACAAAGTAGCAGGAGACCTATTGGAAACAAGCATGGGGCGTGTTTCGACTCATGCTGAATGGAACTTGTAGAGTTTGTTATTATTTGGCAATCTTTATTTTGTAGGAAGGTGTTTATTTATAAACATATTACAATTAACGTAGTAACATATATCGCACTCTATTTAACGTAGTTTTGTATTTAGGGCTGCAGAATGGAATACTGTAATAACATTATTTGTTTTCAATTTGAGGCTATCGTACAAAGTGGCCTATAATAGCATCTGTATAGACGTGTATGACGTGTTTAACAGATAATATCAGCATAACAAGTTCGGTGGAAATTTGTAAGATTATTTTATAGATATGATAAACAAATTTAACNTAACAGATAATATCAGCATAACAAGTTCGGTGGAAATTTGTAAGATTATTTTATAGATATGATAAACAAATTTAACTAATTTATGTGGCACAATTTTGAGAAAACGTTTAATCCACATAATATGTTAGTTTACATGGCCCGCTACAGTACTACTTGTGTGAGAAGTTTTATGGGAATTAGCGCGTTGGTTCCCGAGATATGGCGTAAATGCTGCATTTTATTACCTGGCACTATTTTTTAAAAAGGTGGCAAAATATGATCTCTATAAGCGTATTAGATGATTATAATATATAATCTCAGCATACAAAGTTTAATTGAAATTGGTGAAAATGTTTTATAGATCTGTCAAACATATTTTAATTATTTATATGACAGTAATACTGTAAATAAAGTCAGAAACACTCTNATGTTTTATAGATCTGTCAAACATATTTTAATTATTTATATGACAGTAATACTGTAAATAAAGTCAGAAACACTCAAAACATGGCCTACTGTAGCACTAAATGTGTGCAAAGTGCGGTGGTTATGGGGTGATTGTTCCCGAGCATATGTCATAAATGTTCCATTTTAACATGTGGTGCTATCTACATTACTGAAGAACACAACAGTTACGTATTAGCACATTCTATGTTTGTCATAGATACTGATACATATTAAAGTCAATTGAAATTGTTTGGGATATATGGCATACTAATTTAAGTATTTCAAGGATCTTATTTGGGAAAATATGACTCTTACCTGCTCAAGTCATATAAATTGAGATGGGCTACAAAAGTATAACATTTCACCTGAATTTAGTGGGTATCAGTTAATGTTACCCAATATAGGACACAAAAACTTAATTTTTTATATTTTGCTATCTTCCAAAATGGGTGACAAATAAACATTTATATTTGCTTATTTGATGCTTGCGCCGATACTGGCCTCATACAAAGTTAAGTTAAAATAGGCTTCCTTGCATACTATGCCAAAATAATCATAGGACTACTATTTTAAAAATAAGTACCTGGCACTCTTTAAATATAGCCTTGTAATTTACATGAACTACCACAGTACTATTTGTTTGCCAACNACAATGTTTGCAAAAGTGTAATTTTATTTCTCTTTGAAAAAATCATATTTTAAAAATTCGATTTTCAAGGATTTAGATCTGCCTTAATATCCAGTTTAGGTAGTAAGTGTCCCATATATTTTCCACTTGAGCTTGCATAAGGAATCGCGAAGTTTGTTGGTCGAGTTCAACAGCATCTTTTATGAAGGTTATTTTCCTCTCTAACTAATAAAGTTGTGACGGGGTTGCTTATGAGAATGATGTAATAAACACGATGNTGAAGGTTATTTTCCTCTCTAACTAATAAAGTTGTGACGGGGTTGCTTATGAGAATGATGTAATAAACACGATGCTACGCATGAAATTAAGTTATTATACAAAGAGGGACGAGCTCTAAATATTCTAAATTACAAATTATTTTATATAAAACTGCACGTAGATATTTGACATTGCACCATACATTTCTGAATAATATTTTCTTCTAAGGTTTGACGAGTGAGAGTTCGGTGGGTACTATCAGTACATACAATTATTTATTGAAGAGGGCGTCTGTTTCATTGCCGCAGTGGAAAGTGGAGTAAAGTCGCACTGGCAGACATCTGCNAATTATTTATTGAAGAGGGCGTCTGTTTCATTGCCGCAGTGGAAAGTGGAGTAAAGTCGCACTGGCAGACATCTGCGTACAACGCCATTCTGCGTGATGTGTGACATTGACAGACGTCGTGCACATGTCAGGCTCTAGCGGCAGTGTCAGATAACAAAGTAGCAGGAGACCTATTGGAAACAAGTNACAGACGTCGTGCACATGTCAGGCTCTAGCGGCAGTGTCAGATAACAAAGTAGCAGGAGACCTATTGGAAACAAGTACGGGGCGTGTTTCGACTCATGCTGAATGGAACTTGTAGAGTTTGTTATTATTTGGCAATCTTTACTTTGTAGGAAGGTGTTTATTTATAAACATATTACAATTAACGTAGTAACATATATCGCACTCTATTTAACGTAGTTTTGTATTTAGGGCTGCAGAATGGAATACTGTAATAACATTATTTGTTTTAAATTTGAGGCTATCGTACAAAGTGGCTTAAAATAGGATCTGTATAGACATGCATGACGTGTCTAACAGATAATATCAGCATAACAAGTTCGGTGGAAATTTGTAAGATTATTTTATAGATATGATAAACAAATTTAACTAATTTATGTGGCACAATTTTGAGAAAACGTTTAATCCACATAATATGTTAGTTTACATGGCCCGCTACAGTACTACTTGTGTGAGAAGTTTTATGGGAATTAGCGCGTTGGTTCCCGAGATATGGCGTAAATGTTGCATTTTATTACCTGGCAGTATTTTTTAAAAAGGTGGCAAAATATGATCTCTATAAGCGTATTAGATGATTATAATATATAATCTCAGCATACAAAGTTTAATTGAAATTGGTGAAAATATTTTATAGATCTGTCAAACATATTTTAATTATTTATATGACAGTAATACTGTAAATAAAGTCAGAAACACTCTAAACATGGCCTACTGTAGCACTAAATGTGTGCAAAGTGCGGTGGTTATGGGGTGATTGTTCCCGAACATATGTCATAAATGTTCCATTTTATTATGTGGTGCTATCTACATTACTGAAAAACACAACAGTTATGTATTATCACATTCTATGTTTGTCATAGATACTGATACATATTAAAGTCAATTGAAATTGTTTGGGATATATGGCATACTAACTTAAAGTATTTCAAGGATCTTATTTGGGAAAATATGACTCTTACCTGCTCAAGTCATATAAATTGAGATGGGCTACAAAAGTATAACATTTCACCTGAATTTAGTGGGTATCAGTTAATGTTACCCAATATAGGACACAAAAACTTAATTTTTTATATTTTGCTATCTTCCAAAATGGGTGACAAATAAACATTTATATTTGCTTATTTGATGCTTGCGCCGATACTGGCCTCATACAAAGTTAAGTTAAAATAGGCTTCCTTGCATACTATGCCAAAATAATCATAGGACTAATATTTTGAAAATAAGTACCTGGCACTCTTTAAATATAGCCTTGTAATTTACATGAACTACCACAGTACTATTTGTTTGCCAACNAAAATAAGTACCTGGCACTCTTTAAATATAGCCTTGTAATTTACATGAACTACCACAGTACTATTTGTTTGCCAACTTAGGCTGGAGTCGGTAGATTTATTCCCAAGGTATGACAAAACAGGTGTTGGGGCAATGGTTTATTGCGGGAAACGCTGTCTGTTTCCTAGGATTCAACCTGCACCGTAGTGGGAAGAATGGTTGACAACTTGGAAAGTTTCTACGTCACCTGGGTGAGCTCTNCTAGGATTCAACCTGCACCGTAGTGGGAAGAATGGTTGACAACTTGGAAAGTTTCTACGTCACCTGGGTGAGCTCTGGTGCCAACTCCTGCGCGTTGCCTGGCAGCGCCTGACGCGCCTTCACAGAAACTGCCCTATTAAATAACTGACGGGNGGTGCCAACTCCTGCGCGTTGCCTGGCAGCGCCTGACGCGCCTTCACAGAAACTGCCCTATTAAATAACTGACGGGGAAAAATCACGTCAATGTTTTTTATACTGGAGATTATGAAAATACTACATATTCATGGTTGATGCATGTGGCTTTTGTGCTTTGCCATTAAAAAAATAGTTTTTTGTAAGAAAAATTTTAAGTTTTACGGGCTATACAGAATGCTATTAAAAAAANCTTTGCCATTAAAAAAATAGTTTTTTGTAAGAAAAATTTTAAGTTTTACGGGCTATACAGAATGCTATTAAAAAAATATTTAATCGCTAATACTTTCTCAGAACTTTGCACATCATTTTGCAAAAAACACTATATGCCATGTGCAATAGTGACATAACACACTATATCATAAAAACACTATATGCCACGTGCAATAGTGGCATAACACACTATATCATAAAAACACTATATGCCACGTGCAATAGTGACATGACATGCTATATCATAAAAACACTATATGCCACGTGCAATGGTGACATGACATACTATATCATAAAAACACTATATGCCACGTGCAATAGTGACATGACATACGTTGTACACAGGCATAATCGTAAATGATTGACAATGCATGAACAGCTCCAAAGATCAGAGCCTCCAGCCCCATGTGCCAAAACATACTATATCATACTACTAGTTTACATGTAAGAACCAAATAAGTGAACCTTTAGTAAAAAATGCTGGAATAAATCCCATATACGTACATGGTGTATAAAATTTATAATGTAGATTTTTCGAACATTTTTGGGTGAAGAATAAATGTGTTAAAGTGGGATAAAGTGTCCACAGTTTGAATACCGTCCCGAGATTTGGATAATTATTAACGAACTTTGCACGTGATTTTCTGTCTGTTTATGTGCGTATACGTAACTGATATAAATATTTATGCATTCCCAAATGTTAAGGAATGGTGTAGGGACCTAAGTTCGAAATCCGAAATTATAAAAAAATATTATATTAAAATATTTAATTCTTTATTTTATATTTTTTAATATATGTATTAAAAAAATTATGTAAAGGCATGTGGTGGAGGGATTTAAAATAAATATTCTACAATCAAAATTTTTTAAACTTTTTTTATTTAAATTTGGTTATATACGACATGAGGTAACATATACACAGGTTCATTAATTGCAATCTTCTGTATTCACTGCTCGACGTCTGCATCGTCGACCCAGGACTTGTAGCGGGACGGGAACAACCACCACTTGACATACGACTCTCCATTATGCCGTTTCCGCACATCTTATCGACCAAACACACATCTGGAAACTTGGTAGGCTGGATCTCCTCTGCGTAGAAACAACCATTGATGGGAAAATTATTCAGAGTATAGTTGCGTATATGTCCCACACGAAAGAGTTCGGGGCTCCAATTCGCTGTAAATTCTTTCTCGAAGATGCATTTCTGTTTGAAGTTGCGCACCAGGTCGCCAACCTTTACTCTAGGCTTGTGTGGGTCTCTCCTTCTCGTGTCAGTGTACAAGGTTCAAAGCAAGGAGTCGTCTTTCACATCATCAGGTTTCATGCGAATGATATAATGGACGGTATAATTGTACTCGCAAACAAATTATAGTAGTATATCCAACAACTTGTAATTTCTATTCGCATCGAAATGCCTCCACATTTTCCCCTTTGGAGTCGTGTTGAACCTCTCGAATATAGAAGCTTTGAGATATCTGTACATGGAATAATGATTTATGATATATTTCTTAATCAGGGCTTTGAATTTTGAATTGTAGAATTCTTTACGCTGGTCGCTTTGTAGATTAGTCGGGATGCATCTTTCGCACATTATGTCAGCATAGGCTCAGAGACATCATGTGCATCGGTATNTTGTAGAATTCTTTACGCTGGTCGCTTTGTAGATTAGTCGGGATGCATCTTTCGCACATTATGTCAGCATAGGCTCAGAGACATCATGTGCATCGGTATCTGGAAAAATGTCTGTGTAGTCCTTGTTGACCCGAGCATATAGTATCATATCGACGAGGTCGGCTTGAAAAAGGTCGTTCATGCCACATATCACGACCTTGCTGCGGCGGTAGTTGCGTCTTGCAGATTTGTGCAGTTCATTGACCATTCTTAATCGACTCATTTTATGTAGCTTTCCTCCTTCAGTCCTTCGATGATTGAAATTATCTCGTTAGTGCGGGAGTAATTTCCAACCCTTAGCGAAGCAAGCAGTACCTGCAGTCTATCGACCAGTTTCTTCGGATCGTCCCAGAATATGTAGTCGGTGTTCTTACCGCCTGTCTTCTTTAAAACTTCGCCGCTTTTCAGTGCTAGGTCACTGAATNCCAGAATATGTAGTCGGTGTTCTTACCGCCTGTCTTCTTTAAAACTTCGCCGCTTTTCAGTGCTAGGTCACTGAATAGGTCTGCGAGAATGTCGATTTTTTCATGATCTTCGTCCTTTTAAACACCCATCTCAATATTGTTATCTTGGTAAANAGGTCTGCGAGAATGTCGATTTTTTCATGATCTTCGTCCTTTTAAACACCCATCTCAATATTGTTATCTTGGTAAAGTGCATATGAGAATTCAAACAAAGTTTTGTGTTCCAGCATGTCGGATTCTGTAAACTCACTGGGCTCTCCTTGTGAAATAGAATTTCATATAGCCCAGGGTCCCGCGTGTCTTGTAATCACCTACTTGGGTGATCCCACCTGGTAGAAACTCTATTTCATCGGCAATGGCGAACCATTTATTATTATGCCTACATACACTGTATGTCGTATCATTATTGCGAGATGTGTATGATCGTAGGTACCATCGAAATAGAGTATTGGTTTTGAAGACTCTCTTATATACTTTTTTTCTTGCATCGCAAATCCGCATCCGATCCATCGTCCCGATCTGTCTGTACATTATCATGTTTTCGCTTCTTCATAGGCTCAGCAGTATCGTCTATTTCGGTCTTCATGGCTATGGGTGCTCCATCTCTCTGCCTGAGTACATCGAGACTACGAGTCATAGGCATAAAAATTTCTTCATTTATAAGGTCGCATGACCTCTTGGCGAGCAAATACTTCGAGCGCACAGCCTGCATCGTCCGATGCAGGTCGCTGGCAATGTCTGACATCTCATTGAATAATAATTGTTACTGTTGCTCTCTTTTATATATTTAGTTTCAGCTCTCCACCAAAATACTGTCGATCTTGCCCAGGCGTTCGCTGCAGACATCCAATAATTCCCTGCTGTAATTTTGAATCTACCTTTTTGTGGTGAGGTGGGAAATCGAGGTCGTGGATGTATGTGTCACATATCCTTCAAGGTTTTTCACATTCTCTTCATTTTGCGCAGATGCCACATTCAATCTGTCCATAATATGCCTTTGAACACTCATTTTGTGCTCGTCCATGGCCACCATATCGCAGTCGATCTCCATCTTCACATGCTTCATCTTCGCCCCGAGCTAGGATAGGTAGTTCTGAAAGAATGTGTGTTGTTCGGTCAACATACTGCGCAATTTCGTGATGATGTCATTGCCAATTTCGAGGACGAAATGTTTAGCAGCAGCATCCTCGGATCCTTCGTGTTCGCCAACATTTCGAATTACTCTTCTACAAACATCACAAGTTCCATCTTTTCTTGGTAGCAGACAACTTCCAGCTTCGTCTTTGTAAGACGCAGCTTGAGGATTCTTTGCCCGAATTTAGATATGCTGTAACTCATTCTCGATGGTCGGCGATGAACTGATCGAATCTCTGTCGGTATCCCCCAGTACTTAACGATATTAAAAAAACAGTATTTCTCTTTCCAGCACAAGGCACACAGACTTTTGAAATATGATAGTGTCATGTCTGTATTGACATGATCGTCGTAAACATGCCGCAAATTCATATCAACCATGCGAAACAGCACCAACATGTTTGCATTGTCGCGGAGCTGCTGTCTGAGGATGCGCGAATAAATCTGGCTGAGGTACACGCGTTTCATGTTCGTGTGCTGTCCCATGCTACAGTACTCCTGGATGCACTTTTGTTTCTCGCAGGCAATGTCATCAAAGACAAATATCGAGTTTGGCTGTGCTTCACTCAGTGATAACACGGCTTCGTTATCTCTGAGAGTGAAATAACCCACGCCATCCACAGCCTGCAGTACCTGTGCCAGTCGTTGGTATTTCGTTTGCTAGAGCGATTTTGAATATTGGTACACATTCTCGAACCGAAGGCTTTTTCCAGCAGGCTCAGTAGAATTCCTGTATTCCCGCAATTTGATGGTCATGTGATGCTGCAACACNACCGAAGGCTTTTTCCAGCAGGCTCAGTAGAATTCCTGTATTCCCGCAATTTGATGGTCATGTGATGCTGCAACATACTGTATTCAGAAATAGGTTTCCATGTCGCGATTCGTGGCAGATAGCTTCATTTTCATCATGAATGCATATGGGTAGAGTAACATCTTGCTTGATAGTATGTATGTTCCCACTACTATCTTGCAGTGCGTGCTGTACTAACTGTGGTGTAAACTGCTGTGTGGTGCTAACTGCGGTGCGTGCATTGCTAATTGCAGTGTGTGCGGTGCTAAATGTAGTGCTAACTTCAGTGCATGTGGTGCTAACTGCAATGCATGCGGTGCTAACTGTGGTGCATTTCGTTATAACTTCGGTGCTGATTTTTTAGNACCGAAGGCTTTTTCCAGCAGGCTCAGTAGAATTCATGTATTCCCGCAATTTGATGGTCATGTGATGCTGCAACACACTGTATTCAGAAATAGGCTTCCATGTCGCGATTCGTGGCAGATAGCTTCATCTTCAGCATGAATGCATATGGGTAGAGTAACATCTTGCTTGATAGTATGTATGTTCCCACTACTATCTTGCAGTGCGTGCTGTACTAACTGTGGTGTTAACTGCTGTGTGGTGCTAACTGCGGTGCGTGCATTGCTAATTGCAGTGTGTGCGGTGCTAAATGTGGTGCTAACTTCAGTGCATGTGGTGCTAACTGCAATGCATGCAGTGCTAACTGTGGTGCATTTCGTTATAACTTCGGTGCTGATTCCAGTTGCAGAGAACCAGGGCTAAAGGTTTTAGAATATTTCTTCAAAATATTACTCCAAGTAAACTGCCTCTAGCAGATTTTACATTCAAAAGTCACACTTGAACTTTTCATTCTGCAGGTCGTTATTTGATGTCCACTGGGTCTGCGCACTGAAGAATGTGCAGCTGCTGCGCAAATGACGTGCCTCGTAATTGGACGAGGAATCGGCTGCCTACTACTAGACACCAAATCACCCGATCTTCTCGAAATGTGAGAGAACATAATTTTTCGTATTGTGGTACACCTGATCGACATCCATGTTATATACATATATATATCTGTATATATACTAAAAAAGTAACGAGCTCATTTAGTTGATGTCGAGAGATCATATGACACTATTCTGTCCTACGAACATTTACGCAAGCACAAAACCAGACTATGGTAGTGTGGAGGATAGTTTCATCGCAGCAGATGGATATCTGCGCACCTACACCGAGACCTACGATGGCAGCAGAATGCAGCACTGGCGATTCGCACATTTTACAATCGTCTATGAACCAACGCAGTTTTAATTGGACTTTCCGGGAGCATCGGCCTGCATCGTGTTCCATATGAGGTGGCAGATGCAGCTTCTATGCACCGTGGACCAAATCATTGCACTGGCACAGACTCACGCTACAATCCACGCGCCAGACTGTGATGTGGATTCGCTCCAGGTGGGGAACGAACTATTCGTCCACACTCAGCAACCTAGATCCAAGAAGTATGCTGCCAGCTAGACGACCAGACGCCGCTGAAAGCATCGCCAATGCCAGGCACTCGTGTCAGTACTCATTATGGATGATTCTGCCTCTGGTTCCAGAGATGAAACTGCACCTACTCGTCGACGACCAGCAATGTGTATTCCTGAGGCTACTGATGGCAATTTTGCTACCGACAGACCTGGTGTCGATGAGCCGGGTGTTGGTACTAACATCATAGAGTCATCGATCAAAGAGGAGTCAAGTCTGCACCGCAAGGATAATGTGATGGATGGTTAATCGGAGACAAGTACTGCTACTGCTTGTGCTGATGGTTTTCATAGCGACGCTGTGATATGTGCGGCCCTTGATAGCGCACTGCTGCTTACCGCCATAAACGAATTGCTCAGCCTTCTACGAGTTACCCAAAAATCATAATTGAAGACCTGCAGATTAAAATAATATGTAATTGCGACACTGCTCGAAGAAGTTTAATAAGAAGTATTGATTATTATGCTAACAATGTATTTTTATTATATGCACATTAATTATATTTTGTGTAAAAAAATAGATTATGTTTTATCTACTTAACCCCCCCTTCCCAAATGCTTTATATAAAAAAATATTTATGTTGAAAAATAAAACATGNTTATGTTTTATCTACTTAACCCCCCCTTCCCAAATGCTTTATATAAAAAAATATTTATGTTGAAAAATAAAACATGAAAATTAAATATGTCAATTTGTGTACTTTGTAGGAATGGTCAATATCACCATTCGGTAAGTGCCGATTGCAGGCAGCATGATCGAGAAATTAACGCCACCTGGATGTTGAAAATTNGGTGCTTGAAAATCTCAGGAAATAAAACTTTTTAAAATAACTGTTAATAATAATTTTTAAATATTTTTTTATAATCTATTAAAAATTGTTAAAATAACTTTTAACCTTTCTTTATAAATTTTTGAGATTTTTTGAATTTTTGGGGAGTTTTCAAGGTCAAACGTTACTGGGTCAATGTCAAAGGTAAAGATCAAGGTCATTGACATCCAACAAGGTGGACAATACGGCCGCTGGCCAGTTGGAATGATAGAGCATGAACAGCTTCGCCAGACGCAGATGCCCCAAAACGAAGATATTTATTCTACTAATGAGTCAACCGAGAGAGAGAGAGAGAGAGGGAGAGAGAGAGAGAGTGAGAGAGAGACAGAGAAAGTGTCAGAGAGGTGTGTGTTCAATAGGGGTATGTTTGTAGGTGCCCATTAGTTCGAACATTCAGTCAGATAAATTTATCAGTAATTAATCCCGGCGCGGTGCAATATTAGCGATGTAATTTTCAAGTGGAGACGTCACAGAAACACTGGCCGAAAGCATCTCTATTAGGTCAACTCAGGAGTGTGTTGAGTTGCGAGTAGTCAGAGAGACACGTCTCAGGTAAAGCACACGAGGCTAGTGATAGGATTCTCCGCCCGGAAGAGAGAGCACTTGTTGCTCATGGTGGTACCAATGCCGCTGATGAGAAAACAGATGCAGAAAACATCGTCGTCTTGCACGGTTTTTATTTCATTTTATATTGTTGGCCATTGTAGTGTGACTGACAAAACTTTGGCGTTTCGTCCATTTCGATACTTAGCACAGAGCTTTTCGAAATATTATCCAACGCTGCTAACGCACGTAATACTATTTTCATCTTACGACCATGTCCTGCAAATTTCTAGACCACCTCCGAAACTTTTGCAAGTTTGTGGCATAAACTGTAGCTTTAAGATTTGTGTTGTGTGTTTTGTATGTCTGTGCGCATCTTGTGCGTGTGCTACATCATACGTAGCACTGCCTTAATGCCAAACTCTGCATCAGTATGTCCAATAAGGAGGCTGGGTACAGTTGACAGTTGTGAATACCAGCTCCTTGGGCAGGTACGAGAGTGTAGCTGGCCGCGCTAGGCTGCTCGGCACTCCAGTCGGCAGTAAAACTTTTACGGCCTTGAATGTTCCCTGGGCAGAGATATATCGACCAGCAGCTCGCTCGCTTGTGCCTTGTCGTCGGGGAAGCCATTAGCCTGGCTCCCCTGCCGCCGTTATGGCTCACAGCGACCAACAACTCCGTTAGCGAGGTCTGCCATTTGCAACTGCCTACAGGTGTAAGCCGCGAGGCCCCCCCACTACTACCCACTCATGAAGCACGAGCAAGTGTGGCACTATGTTTCTATCCGCAGCGTACTTGTAAATGGAGGATGCTGTATATGGTTTAAGCTAGTCGCCTAACTCAGCCAGTGTGTGAAAAATAACTCACAGCACATACGCGATCACTGGGACCAAGGGCAATGATGTTTTAACATTAAGTGTAAACAAACGAACAAAAAATAAAACTATATTAACTATTCTTGGGTGACGCACATGTATCCAGGTAAAACGTGGAAGCTAGTCTGGCTTTCTCACCTCAGTGACGAATTACACAATCACCGCATCCCCTTCAAGCTTACATACTACAATGAAATCTTCATTCCAGTTAGTAATCTCTGCTCAGTTCGTTTCTGCTGGAAACAATCCTGTCTCATAAATTAAAGTATTTTAGTTTTTGCTTTTCTTCAAGTATCGAGTACCACAATGCCTACGAGGAGAATAATTACGTGGGTTCAGTAACCTGTAGGCTATGCTCCACATCGCTGTGAATATTCGAGCTTCAACTGGTTGTTCATTGGCTGCTACCCTAGTGCACTGCAAACAGCGATCAGAGCCGCTAGTCTATGAAATACAAAAAATTAAAATAATAATTTTAATATGTTGGTACCATTTGCCCTCTCATTCCCAATAAAACAATTTTTTCTGATATTACTGATTTTATACCATTTAAGTATTTAAGATATATACCACGAATAGTAAGGGTATGAAAATTTGGATTTCCAGATCGATATTCTCCCAGAGTCCTTCAAAACGTTCAAATCAATGAGGATCCAATTGTATTAACAGCTGAAACAAAGGCGTTCGGAAATCCAGCTGTCCTATTAGGAATTTGCAAAATGTTCCGGTCCTAATTGTGTATAAGTTCCGCCATAAAGCGTGCAGTAAAAAGCATCATTTGGAGCTGTTTTAGGGTGTACTGCGGGATAAAAAGAGGATATACAAGTTAATGGAGACGAATTAGATTTTTGCATGCTGTTAAGAAAAGCTGCAGTGAGGAATTCCTGTTGTCAAATTTTCGTTTAAATTTTTTAATCGTAATAATTAATTAATAAAAACTAGCAAATTTGACCAAGTTTGTTAATTCACAGTAAATGAAGTAATTCTAATATCAAAAAGTTAGTAAATACTATTCTTACTCATTACCGCCCTGGACAGTTTGTTATTAATAGAAAGTCAAATGGAGAAGTAATATCAAATACCATAATGCACTGCAGTGGTAATTAAGAATTAAAAATATTATGCACTACTGTCTGGAGATAGACCGTTTTTACCCTGTAGTCTCATCTCAGTGCGTCGGTTGTTAAAGGATGCCCTCGTGATCGAGATAATATCTTGTCTGCCAATTCATGCATCCCAACTAAGCACTACTTCGGGAGTTCAGATTTTCAATGATAATGGCGATGCCAAACAGGGGGTGGGGGATGAAGGACAACAGTACTTCTCATATGCTTGGTTCATACAAGGCAGAGAAAATATAATATCTGTACACTTAATGGAGAATAATAATTTAGTTAAGAAAATTACAAAAACTTATGCATAATTACATAATTTAAGATGCACAATACAAACACAATGTTCAGCATGAATATTTACAATAATTCCTCGACCCATATTTGTATTGCTATATCTATATTATTCAGGCAATAAGAAACATCATGCGTGAACTGCAAGAAGTGTGTCTAATGCCAACATTTGCAGAAAAAATCTATATAAAAACACTTAAAACACGTGTAGAATTGGCCAAGATTTTTCTTGAAAAACTTAGAGAGAATTCAATAAGTCATTAACGGTGTATATTTCCAATATAATGTGTAAACAGATGGGAAGAACTAATCATTTAATTCAATATTTCCAAAATTCGTTGAAACTCACAAAAAAAAATTTTTTTCTGAGTAAAATTTATTAAATACATTACACGAAATAAAAGGTCCAAACTGAAGTTTTGGCACATACAATTTCCCGTACGATCAACAAAATTAACTGAAGGAACCCACTATTATCCTACATTTTCCCGGCATGTTTCCCGATAAAACGAAAATTTCAGTANTTAAAATAATAGTTTTAATATGTTGGTACCATTTTCCTCTCATTCCCAATAAAACAATTTTTCCTGATGTTACTGATTTTATACCATTTAAGTATTTAAGATATATACCACGAATAGTAAGGGTATGAAAATTTGGATTTCCAGATCGATATTCTCCCAGAGTCCTTCAAAACGTACAAATCAATGAGGATCCAATTGTATTAACAATTGAAACAAAGGCGTTCGGAAATCCAGCTGTCCTATTAGGAATTTGCAAAATGTTCCGGTCCTAATTGTGTATAAGTTCCGCCATAAAGAGTGCAGTAAAAAGCATCATTTGGAGCTGTTTTAGGGTGTACTGTGGGATAAAAAGAGGATAGACAAGTTAATGGAGACGAATTAGATTTTTGCATGCTGTTAAGAAAAGCTGCAGTGAGGAATTCCTGTTGTCAAATTNACAAGTTAATGGAGACGAATTAGATTTTTGCATGCTGTTAAGAAAAGCTGCAGTGAGGAATTCCTGTTGTCAAATTTTCGTTTAAATTTTTTAATCGTAATAATTAATTAATAAAAACTAGCAAATTTGACCAAGTTTGTTAATTCACAGTAAATGAAGTAATTCTAATATCAAAAAGTTAATAAATACTATTCTTACTCATTACCGCCCTGGACAGTTTGTTATTAATAGAAAGTCAAATGGAGAAGTAATATCAAATACCATAATGCACTGCAGTGGTAATTAAGAATTAAAAATATTATGCACTACTGTCTGGAGATAGACCGTTTTTACCCTGTAGTCTCATCTCAGTGCGTCGGTTGTTAAAGGATGCCCTCGTGATCGAGATAATATCTTGTCTGCCAATTCATGCATCCCAACTAAGCACTACTTCGGGAGTTCAGATTTTCAATGATAATGGCGATGCCAAACAGGGGGTGGGGGATGAAGGACAACAGTACTTCTCATATGCTTGGTTCATACAAGGCAGAGAAAATATAATATCTGTACACTTAATGGAGAATAATAATTTAGTTAAGAAAATTACAAAAACTTATGCATAATTACAGAATTTAAGATGCACAATACGAACACCATGTTGAGCATGAATATTTACAATAATTCCTCGACCCATATTTTTATTGCTATACCTATATTATTCAGGCAATAAGAAACATCATGCATGAACTGCAAGAAGTGTGTCTAATGCCAAAATTTGCAGAAAATTTTTATATAAAAACACTTAAAACACGTGTAGAATTGGCCGAGATTTTTCTTGAAAAACTTAGAGGGAATTCAATAAGTCATTAACGGTGTATATTTCCAATATAATGTGTAGACACATGGGAAGAACTAATCATTTAATTCAATATTTCCAAAATTCGTTGAAACTCACAAAACAAATTTTTTTTCTGAGTAAAATTTATTAGATACATCACACGAAATAAAAGGTCCAAACTGAAGTTTTGGCACATACAATTTCCCGTACGATCGACAAAATTAACTGAAGGAACCCACTATTATCCTACATTTTCCCGGCATGTTTCCCGATAAAACGAAAATTTCAGTANACAAAATTAACTGAAGGAACCCACTATTATCCTACATTTTCCCGGCATGTTTCCCGATAAAACGAAAATTTCAGTAAATATAATACAGCACGTTTTATAAATAAAATGTCCAGTATAAAGTAAAACACCGAATATTTTCAACATTTCCAAAATATACCAAATCCACCCACGTTCACGCCCTCTCCAACGCCCCCTTACAAACATTCAATAACTTCAGAACGCTTTGTATAATAAAGGAACTTAATGCTAAATTACCCTTCGTAAAATGTTATATAACATTTCCGAAATATACGACAATCCACCAAAATATCTCGCGGACGACAAGATTAATTAGCAACCTAGAAATGCAAATAGGGACGGAAAGGGCAAGACACCCGTAAGACGAAGGGCACCTGACACCTGCCAACATACACAAGTAATTCATACACACTGAAGAGCCAAAAAAACTGGTATAGGCGTGCGTATGCAAATATCAGAGGTATGGAACCAATCAGAGTAACGCGATGCGGTTGGCAGCTAGATCGGTTACTGCTGCTACAATGGCAGGTTATCAAGATTTAAGTGAGTTTGAATGTGGTGTTATAGTCGGCGCACGAGAGATGGGACATAGCATCTCCGAGGTAGCAATAACATTTGGATGTTCGCGTACGACCATTTCACGAGTGTAAGCGCACTAGGTTGTGTAGGCATACAGACAGATGCCGTGCAAGTGTATGTGCTTTAGGTTGTGTTGGCACACAGATGGATTCCGCGCAAGTGTAGGCGCTCTAGGTTGTGTAGGCGTACAGATGGATGCAGTTCAATTGTAGGCTCTGTAAGCGGTGAATACATGTGTGTTGTTTTGTGGGTGATATTCAATCAGTATGGTGAAACAGGAAAACAATCTTGTCACACTATTCGCTTTTCATTGCAGTAGGCACTCGTCTGTGAGTGCAGTGTATTTAATTTCTTTGAAGTTATTAATGACGCCGCAAATTGTGTACCTTATTGCAAGTGGGAATAACATCTGCGTAATTTAACACATCACACAATTTATGAGCTTGTCCTTTCAGATGTATGCCATACCAAGCAGAAATATGAGAACTCACCCAGCCACGTTTGTAATGATGGAATTCAAGCGTCAGACACATTGCGTGGCGAGACTGTCACAAACGTAGATATATTATATTTTCGATAGTTCTTACTAAAATGAGAGTAAAGAAAATAATAGTTAATATGAAAAACCACTAATTCAAAGATTACGTTTAATAATGACGTTAATAAACGAAGGTAATTCCGTAATTCACTGCCTATTCTTCTTTTAACATTGGCGATACTTCACAGTTATGCTTTGTAGATGCCCGCGTATAAGACTGTCAAAAAGGTTGCCTTTAAATTAGTTTTGTTGTGTATATTTTTGCGGTACCACTTCGCAAATAATTAACAAGAAACATCTATTGACGAATTAGAGAATTTATAATTTTTGGTGGTTCACATTCCAAACGGGCTTTTTTAGTCCTTGTTGGCGTCATAACATTCACAGATTTGCTATAAAATAGCTGACGTCACAAAAAATTGTTACTAATTTAGATGCAATTACAGTAAATAATGAAAATGTGTATTTAATATCTTCCCTATAATTCACGCTCCTTATTATTCCAGTTTTTTGACGTAGTTACTACCCTTAAAGGTATACTAACGACTTTGTTTTAATTCGCTCGGCCGGGTGATGGGAGGGGGTATTAAGGCATATTAAAATGAGCCACATGTCTTATTAGGTCTTGTCCAAAATAGTTGGTCCGCGGACGCCTAACTGCTGATTGATGCACGTGACCTTCTGAAATCTAAGCCCGTGTCTCAATGT
This sequence comes from Clitarchus hookeri, assembly GCA_002778355.1. NCBI lineage: Eukaryota > Metazoa > Arthropoda > Insecta > Phasmatodea > Phasmatidae > Clitarchus > Clitarchus hookeri. The sequence goes on from NQII01003704.1 coordinate 231,418, forward strand.
CCCAAGGCCGTATGTCCCAAGATCATTCGCGAACTTTAACTTTCGTCTGCGGATGCAAAATGTTGGTTTTGATTAGGTGTTATCGCGCCCAATCGGTAAAAAGAAATAATGCTGTATTGATTACGACAAATGAAAAATGTAAATATAAAAGCTATTTGTTTAAAGGCATAATTTTCAATCTCGCAGCAGCAAAAACAAATCGTTAATTTACAAAAATACAAAGATGAAGTGACTAAAGAAAAAATAAATCCAAATAAAATAAAATTAAAGCAAAATCGCAACGTACTCACTCACATAACTCAAATTAGAAAACAAAATCAAAATAATCTAAAAATATCTATATCTACGGGTAATCACATACAATATATTGAAGCGCCGATCTGAGTGCACTTTACTACTATCAGTGTCGTCATTGTGGACGCACGCGTTGGGACATGCGTCCGCGAACGAAGTAGGACCTGTTATTACGAGCTATTGCGGACAAGGCCTTTCTCTGCTTATATGTTTATCTCATACATTGTTGTCATTTATATCCCTATTGCGATGTTTCTTATAACTATATACTCTAAGGGCCCTGCTACAGAATGAGTTGATACTAAATGCTGATACCATGCTGATGTCGAGTGCAGGGTCGATCGTCGCTCTCGGCGTGATACAATGAATGGTGATCACCTGCTGACGCGTGTAGTTTCGTTGATGTGTTATAGGTGGCAGGGCGATCGCTTTGTTTACCATCACTCGTTTGTTTCCTACATATTCTTACAGTTAACCCACTTTCTACTAAAATGAATGAAAACGCTTACTATTTCTACCGTTTTATTTACCATTAAAAAGTACACGTTTTCCCGCCCTTTATTGTGCATGTGCACATCGACCTCACTTTTCATTGGTTTGTTCATCGTGACGTGAGAGCGAATCACGCACGCCCTGCAAATTGCCTGCTGATCAGCTGCCGACCCAAAGTGATGAGATCACTGAAGCGTAAAGGATAACATAAGCGTTCTTCAAAACCACACGTCGTGGGCTCCAGTCCAGAATAAATAATAACCATATATATATTTTTTTTTTACTTATTTACGTTTGATTCTCTATTGCGACAGAAGCGTATTATTTAAAAAATGAATGCTTAAATAACATTTTATACCCTTAAAATTATATTTTTCCTATGGTTGACCACTGATCCGACTTTTATAATAAGTGAATTTTTTGCCCTAAAACTGTGTTTGTCCACTGATTCTCGATGGAGTAATTTCCACTGATTTCGTCGTTGAATTTGGCTGTTATCAGATGTTATTAACTGATTCAGGTGTAGAGTGTAGTGCATAATGCTTTAAATTGTTACTTAGTAAACAATACAACCTAAGTGGGATAGCGGTGGTGTAGTGGTCAGGCTACTTCTCTCCCACATAGGTGAACTGGGTTTGATTCCCAACAGGTTGACCCCCGGATTTTCGCATTTAAGGGACGTGCTGGATGATGGCGCTGGCCGTCGGGTGGGTTTCTCACGTCTGCCCCGCCCTTGCATTCCGACACTGCTCCAGACTCACCTCCTATACCCTCATCGGCTCTCAATACTTGGATGTTAAGAGCTGCCTAAATCTCTCCACTGCACTCCCCAATACAGCCTAAGTGATTTTTGGAAAAAAAAATTGCGGACGAAAAACTTTTTTTTAACTATAATGTAAAAAAATATTAATGTTGACACATTCTGTATAAAAAATACACTCTTAAACACATGATAACACTTATTTACTGTTTATATATAATATATCAATAGGGATTAAATACTTAAGATGTATTTTTTTTCTTCAAATAATGAGNCTTATTTACTGTTTATATATAATATATCAATAGGGATTAAATACTTAAGATGTATTTTTTTTCTTCAAATAATGAGGACGTTATCGGTATGGTTTGTTAATGCAAGTTACTTTATTTTCAGTGACGTCAGCCTCGATGCCTCCCAAAAGAGCATTATAGACTGTAGAAAACCTGGAGGCAGCAATTGGTGCAGTACAACGGGGAACCCTTAGTACACATGCGGATGCAAAGAGGTGTAAGATCCCCAGAAGAACGATCAGAAGTCATGTGAAGAGTGCAAATCTGAAGAAATCTCTGGGACATAAATCCATCATGACCGAAGTACAAGAAGCTAGTCAGGTTAGTAGGATAGTCAGATATGCTGACATACGACTGCCTGCGACATCACAAATCCTCCGTCGTCTGGTCCACAGGCACCGCGAGCGTAATACAATTAAACATAATTTCAATGAAATCACAAAATATGCTAGTAAAGACTGACTCAAAGCATTTATGAAAAAAAAAAAATTATCATTGCTGAAAGAAAAGCTTTGTTCATGAACCAGGCTAGAGCTCACGAACTCAACAAATTTATAGTTGATGATCACTTTGCGAGAATGAGTGGAATCTACGTTGAACTCGTTCTTACAATTCATCTTGAGGGGATATATAATCTAGATGAGAAAGGTTCCAGCCTAACAGTTCGCCATCAACAGACTATTCTGGCACAGAAAGGGGCCAAGCGGGTTAATTTACAGTTATCGAAACACGCAGATAGTCTTACCATTGCGCGATGTGTAAACANCAGAAAGGGGCCAAGCGGGTTAATTTACAGTTATCGAAACACGCAGATAGTCTTACCATTGCGCGATGTGTAAACACACTCGGTAGTGCAATACCACTTATGATCATATTTAAAGGCAAAAGGTTGAAGCCGGAGTTGAACGATAACTTACCAGCAGGACAATTGGTAAGAAAATCAACTAAAGATTACATGATGAATGAACTGTTCAAAGAGTTCCTGAAGCATCTGACCAAATAAAAAAGTGCAGGAAAGNATTACATGATGAATGAACTGTTCAAAGAGTTCCTGAAGCATCTGACCAAATAAAAAAGTGCAGGAAAGTGCTATTAAATTTTTGGTAGAGTTATTTAACATCTGGAACGGTCTATTGTCGAGATCGCAGATTAACTCAACATATCTGTATATTACTTACCATCCAACACAACCCATGAACTACAGCCACTAGATAAAAACTGTATACCAATCATTTGAACACCACTGGGATGCTGAGGTCTTGTCATTTTAGTACCAGAATCCACACAAGAAGCTCACTAAAGAATGATTCAATGCTATACTTACNATGCTGAGGTCTTGTCATTTTAGTACCAGAATCCACACAAGAAGCTCACTAAAGAATGATTCAATGCTATACTTACGAATTTATGGTCCAAATGTATGACGCACAAGAAAATTACAAGTGGCATCAAGGCAACTAGCCAGTTTCCTTTGAATCCTGATTCAATAACGGAAACAACTTTCGCTCCATCTATCTTAACAGAAACTCCAATGCGACTGGTATCTGATGCCACCGATAAAGGACAGGCGCTGCCTTACAACTCCCCAATACCGTCGACGTTAGGAGAACTGCAGGAGACTTCAGATCCATNGATAAAGGACAGGCGCTGCCTTACAACTCCCCAATACCGTCGACGTTAGGAGAACTGCAGGAGACTTCAGATCCATGGAAGAAAACACCATGGTACGAAACGTTTCGGTTCATCAGCACCGACATCTGCAGCAAACATTCAGCTCAACCAAACACCATTCAAGCATACTGGAAGTTCCTGTTACCACATTGATACTCTTTCCGATTCGGATAATGATAATGGTGATGTACTCCTCTCACAACTGCAAGAAAGATTTTCATTCCATCAAGTCATGCCAACACCAATAAAGACAGTGGGAAAACACCGATCATACGAAAACAGACATAAATACCAGAGGAACGCCAGTCACAAATGAGCTTTTCGATAGGAGAAATATAAAAGACAAAACTCTGCGTAATCGGACACAGGAAATAATTTTGATTCTTCACAGATGGAAACGGGATGGTATTGCCTCTGATGTGGGGTAAATATGGTGGCCGATATGCGACAGTGCGCCAGTTGCGGCAAGTGGTATCATAAGAGTGCGGCGGATTAACAGCAGAAGTTCATGATACCTTTCAGTGCTCAGATGGTTGTTAGGCAGGACAAATTTGTGGCGTTTATAGTATGTGACATTGTGAAACTTCTATAAAAAATATTTTTGATCCCAAGTACCAAATGTAGTGTCCAATTCTATTGTTTAAATATGTAAGAATCATAGGCTTTATTACCATACCATTAGGCCTATTTATTTTGTTATTGTAAATGTGCTCATTTTGTTTGATTTCTATTAGAGGTTGCCATGTTCAATTTATAATTTGTTCGTACAATACTGTATGATTTATTACAATTAATGCATATAGGTTACCTGCTGAAGTTTTCATTCTATTGCCAATCTCTCATAGTTAGGCCTTATTACCCGCAGGTACTTTACTCGAGCCACACTAAGTTATATATTGGTTGTACTCAAGATAAGAAACATGTGTTGTGTTTACTAGGGTCATGATAGTAGTCAAGGGATTGTAAAATGTCTCTATTTCACTCATACAAGTAGTACATTATTATAAGACATTCAATTGTACCTCGCAACTAGGCTAAATGATTCGAGAGAACTCCCGAGTGTCTAGTTCGCGAGTGAAATTCCTCCAGGGAATATCATACATTTTGGTATGTTTGAAAGAAAGTAACTGAATCCCTTCCCATGCATAATATCTAGGATAAAGTCAAATTAATAAATACAATTGTTTTCCATTACAATATGAAAAACTGCACACTTTAGAGCATCACGCAACCAATAAGAAAATGAGTGATTGTAATATAATGTACATTAAAAGGTGTAAATAGTGCAAGAGGGGCGCCGAGTATAGAGTGCACACATCAAGGAAGTGCTGTATCGTGTCGGCGTTTCCGCAGCGCAGCGGCATGCATGCACCCCGCGCCGCCCAACCCCGGAGAACTGCTAGCAGACTGAACAGTCAGTTGTTGAGTGTTGGACAGTCGAGTCAAGTGCGTTACGAGGGTGCCCGCCTGCTGGCCCGAGTTCAGGGGTTCCATTCCCCACTGCTGCGCGGTGCCCAGTGACTCGTAGATGCTCGTATCATGTGTACTCGTACAGGAGCAAATCAAAGTTGAGTGGTGTAGCTCTGACATGCCAGTTTTTACTCTACCGTCGTTTCTTTCCTGAGTCTCTATGGCCATCNCAAAGTTGAGTGGTGTAGCTCTGACATGCCAGTTTTTACTCTACCGTCGTTTCTTTCCTGAGTCTCTATGGCCATCGGGATTGTGGTGTTCACTAACTGGTAGCAACTCGTTCCCCTGAGGACGTGATAACATTCCCGAACTACATGAAGAATCCTTACATAAGCTANACTAACTGGTAGCAACTCGTTCCCCTGAGGACGTGATAACATTCCCGAACTACATGAAGAATCCTTACATAAGCTAACATCAATGTATAGAAAAACGCTATCAATATTAACTTACTTTCCGAAGGAGAAATACGCTTATGAGATCACTTTCATGTCTGTGTCCCTGTGTGTTTATGTGTGCATGTGTGTGGATGTGTGTGTGCCCTTTTCCGAAAACACCATTAAACTATTTTGAACCCCTGAACCAAATTTCACTAAATTCGGTTCACATATGGTACTAAAAAACTACATCGGACTTTTGGTTTTAACAATGCTATATACTTATTTTTAAAATGGTGCCAGTTTCAATATTTAGAGTGCTATGTCATATCTCAGCAACCATTTAAAAGATTTAAAACTAAATTTGATATGTTCACAATCCTTTTTGTAAAAATTGAAATAAGAAAAAGATATCGCTTTTCGTCAACCATTTTGGAAATACCACTCAATGAAGAATAAAATCTTCTACATTATATCTAGGGAACTACTCAACCGATACCCACCAAATTGTGCATGCAAATGGCAATATAATTGACCCAATAAATATATTCTATTTGAATACACAAAGAATTTACTTTCATAATGGCGGTCATAAAATATTTTATGTTAATTTGCTATACCTACCATACAGTATGACCAATATCAACGAAACTTGGTATGTTGTAAGCATAATTTACAAACATCGTATATACATAATGTCCCAAACCTACTGTACCAGCCTNACGAAACTTGGTATGTTGTAAGCATAATTTACAAACATCGTATATACATAATGTCCCAAACCTACTGTACCAGCCTTTATTATCGAAAATGGTGCGTCGGAGTCTTTTCGGGTAAAATGCGTTGTAAGTAAACCTGTAAGCAGGAATTGAATGGTGAACCGTACATTGACTGGAATCTGATGGAAACCAGAGGTAACGAAGGTTAATTCAGAATTTCAAATGGGAAGATGTTACAAAATGAGTATCGTTGAATAGAGCTCGCGAACCTGGACATCTTTTGTCTGGAAAGTTTTGTGGTATGTTTCTCCGTCTCTCTCTCTCTCTCTCTCTCTCTCTCTCTCTCTCTCTCTCTCTGGCACATCCGATATCGCATCGCGCGACGCCATGCCCGCCCAAACGAGGCGAGCGGAAACTGTTGACGCCCGATAGCAGTACTGGCATTTCCCTTCTGTTTGCGCTATTATTCTTGTCGAATAAGAGGCGTTTTGGCTGTACGTGCAATGTGAAAGGTTCCTAGCATGGTTTTTACTTTGCTTCTGTTATTCCTGCAGTAATGTCGTATTCAAACGAAGAAACATTTGACATACTTACAGAGTAGCTGGAGCAAAGGGATCCCGCGTCAGGGGCTGGGGGTTGGTAACGAAGGGCGAGCTGGCGGCCATCTTGGTTGACGTCATGCCTAAATATCCTATTCTGTCATTCCTCGTCAGCAGCGTCCAACATGTTTTTCCCCCGGAATTTCTTCTTTTCCCTCGAAATTTCCCTTTTTTCCCTATTCCCAACGTCCTGCTCTATCAATCCACATTGTCTCTTCATGCTCCTGAATTCCGATTTTTATCTCATGCTCCGGCATTCCGATTTTCTTTTCTCATGCTCTATCATTCCTTCCTGTCTCTCTCTCGCCTGCTATATCTTAAGGTTTTATCTTATATCTTCTAGTCTCCTTTAGTGTCTCCTTCATTCTTGTCTTCCGCCCCTTTACACTTTCTCTTGCTTTTTACATCCTCCATATTTCATTTCCGCAACTGTCGCCAGTCGGCGCTGCACGCTGCCATCTTCAATTGTCGCGTCCACCAACAGTGTGCTAAGATCTACCGTTCGCAGCTAGGAGCGATAGTATCGATGCTGCCATTTTGTGTGTTGGTCTACTCGTTGGTCCACTGCAGGGGTGCGCTATCATCGCGGAGTTTAGTTCAAACGGTGGCAACTAGGAGCGCTGGAATTGTTCTTTTAGTTGGTTGTTATTTCAGAACTCAAAAAATGCTGGGGGTGTGCGGTTTCGATCCAACCAACACTTTGGTTGTCAGTCCGACGTCTAGACCACACGACCACCATTGCATGAGAAAAGTTAGGAGATGAAATAAATTAAATACTTGCATCGCCCTACATACTCCCCATATAATAAACTCGTCATCACGACAAATAGGATCTTGCATGACGAACACACACAGAAAAAAACTGCAGGCACCACGCGCGAGAACGCACACACTTTTTTTACGTGAAGAAGTTATATATATATATATATATATATATAAATATATATATATATATATATAAATTACTAGCACTTGTACTATGTCTAGTCCGGTCCACGTGAGCACTGGCTACTAATAAAATAACTACACTCGAATGTATCACGTATCCATACATACACACACAGATAGGCTAGGAAAATGAAGAAATATATATATATATGTGTGTGTGTGTGTGAAAAAACACTATATTTATATCATTCATAAAATATAATTCATATACTTAAAAATTTGTACAGGTCGCGTCTCTGTATAAAAGTGATACGCATCCATAGAGAGCCAACTGTGCAGCTGCGTACATGAGTAGCTACCAGGCGTGAGCACGCGCACTTCTGTATCTCCAATTCGTTTGTGCGTTGANCATAGAGAGCCAACTGTGCAGCTGCGTACATGAGTAGCTACCAGGCGTGAGCACGCGCACTTCTGTATCTCCAATTCGTTTGTGCGTTGAGAGCGGCACGCAGTGAAGCCGGCCCAGGCACGCTAGCCCTGAATCACACCGCGCGCGGCAAGTACGCCTTGAGCCCACTTATAAGCATACTTGGCTGTGATTTCCGAACTGGTTGAGATACAGCTACCATATTCATAACATAGGCATAACTACAACGTCGAACACGGCCACAGGGTCAAGCACGCCGCAAACTCTCTTATAAGAATAGTTGCCCACCATTTCTCATCCACCGAGACTATAGTCACCAAATTCATATCATATACATCACCTCCGAGGACAAACAGTGTGGTAGAGACATATATATTTTAGGCCCCCTTATATACATAGTTACCCGAAATTGCCTACCCACCGAAGCTACATCCACAACATCCATATGACAGACATCACTTCCGACTGCAATCAAGGATATAAGGACAAGTACGCCTTAAGCCCTGATATAAGCATAGTTGGTCAGCAGTTCCAAACCTTTGAGTTTCGGTAAAATGTAACAACCGTCCACTCGTATGAAGAAAAATAAAGGTATAGTTACATACACTTCGCAAATTGACCGTTGCATATAGTAGTGAAGGGTCTGAAACAGCAGGCATAAGCATCGGCCTGTACACAATCGTCAAACACCCACCGCCAACTTTGTCTGCTACCGCATGTGTCTACCAACTTGCCCCCCCCCCCC